>MNPL01003601.1:0-20880 GCA_002081605.1 Tropilaelaps mercedesae | reverse complement strand
ATATATATATATATATATATATGTATATATATATATATATATACCGCAATATATCAGATCATTACTAAATGTGCCGTATACAAGTGCATCTACATGTTGTTGTCAGTTCTCTGGACTTCGTGTCATAAAACTGCGCCAATCTAGCGACAACACAAGCGAACATTGCCCCACTGCATAATGAGCTAGATATGCTGGAAAAGGAATTTTTCCGCCTCAGGGGCAATTCGGAGACGGTCTCCAGTCCCTCGAACGAACGCCAAGAGATGAGAAACGCTGCTTGGTCCAGCGTTTCATACGCAGTAGAAGAGAAAATGGATGACGTACGCTACGTACGGCGCTGTATTTCCGTAACTTGCTCATCTCTGCTAGCCCGCGGTGATTGCTTGGTAGGCGTCAGAGTTTACATATGATATATATACATATATATATATATATATATATATATATATATACATATATGTATATATATATATTCACCCACTGGGTAGGCGGTGGCCAGGATCCTCGACAGTGTTCGGGTTCTTAGAAAGCAACTCGACGTGCGAAATAAGAAATTCGTGGTCCTCCAGATGAGTCACCGCGGAACCCGATCTCGGCTAGAGTTCGCCATCTCGCAGTAAAAAAGCGGACATTGAGCCCCTGTCGAAGAGCGCAGACTCGTCTTCCAGCATCACGAATATCCTATCACAAAGGATTCTCTGAGCTTGGCGGGTGTCTCCAACTTTTTAAAGTGGCCAGTTGCCTAACTTTTTATAACTTCGCCAAACAGTTGGAAAACAGATCTAACAATGAGAACGTCTTACAGAGGTGGGGGTATTTAAGTAGCTGGTTATGGTTTTATATTCGTCTGGGCAAAAAACTATTCAAAATAGGTACCGCTAGATTGGAAAATGTTTTCTTCAATTGAAAGGGATGCAAAAATTTACAAAAAATACAAAAATATAACTATTCTTTATGATTATTTTTATTGAACCGTTGAGTCTACCTTCCGTATAACTACCGTATAACTCTACCTTCTAAAACTCCGTACTACCTTTTTCTACAGTAAAGGGGTGCCAACAGCAAAGGAGTTCACGCCTCGTTTGAAGTTTATACTTCTATCTAGATAAACTGCACAAAAGCAACCCCATACGCCTACGCCCAACTTTCTGGAAGCTAAGTCGTTCCCTATAGACGCCTACTAGAGTGAACTCATTGTGTCCCCAGGGACCGATTCTCTTCGTTCTATAACTAAACGCGCGCCTCGTCGCTGAGCCTTGCGCGCGAAACACTCAAGCACCACCTGCGTATTTCCGCCGAAGTACTCGACAGTTAACTTCGGTGGCTCTGACGATATTCAAGCCCCCCGTTCGCCCCAAACAAGCGTCGTTTCTGTCGGCATCATGAGCGTTTCCTCTTGCAGGACAATGCCGCTGCGTTTCGCTTCTGCGCAGGACACTGTGTATAGCAACTCGATGAACTACGACGACTTCTGCTGACGAAGAACTTCGGCGGGAACGCGTCGCACATACCCGGGGTATCGGCTTCTGGCGCACCCGTCCCTCGGGCTAATTCCACCTGAAACGTTGATATTATTCTGCTTCCAATGACACCTACCTGCGGGGTCGGAGGGGGCGAAGGAGTCCTGGCCGGCCGATCCGTTGATGTAGTTATCCGCCCCACAAGCACATTTTGGACCTGTTGGGTTCTTGATGTCTGCCACGTTGAACAAGGTGACTCAGTGAGTGTCACGTTGTTCGTCTGCTCTTGCTCAAGACAACAGCGAGCACAATACGTGCATGGCATCTATACGTGGTTGTGTGTGTGTGTGAGAATAAAAAAAGCCCCGATGGCCTTTCCTGTTTCGGCTATTCGCGTTTTTTTTTGGTTTTTTTTTTCGTTTGCGTAGCTGAACGGCTTACCAGCGGTGTCGGAGCCTCTGAGCGACGGTGGCCGCAGCTTAAATGTTGCGGGGTTTCACACTAAGCGCCACAGCCGCCTTCGTCCTTGCAGAAGTTACCGATAAAGTTAAAAAACCACTTACTTTACCGTGAATCTTCCCGACGCACAAACCTGTGCTCGCCATTTGACAGCGCTCTTCTCTCGTAGGTTTCCTGTTTTCATTCGAGCTACAGTTACAAATAATGTTCGTAAACTCGATTGTCCATGTCGGATTTCTGAGCGGCTCGATATCCCGGAAGGATGTTGCTGCTTCTCGGCTCAACGCAGAGACAGGCCCGGTTATCTCGGCGGGTTTATGAGGACCGCAGGCTTTCTGCATGAATCATGAGAACTGCCCGTCTCTAGAATGAGCCTTCGTCGGGCCTATTCTAAGGGGGGGTCGCTCGTATATTCTATTAGTGTTATCTACTTTGACAAGGACGTCTGCCCGTTGTATCATCCGCGACGTTCGCCGTTATCTGCTCACTCGCCGTCCAAGACCGCCTTTTCAGCGTCGTTCGTGCTTGCGCCGCGTAGATTGGCTTCGTTAAATATTCCAGAGGAGGCGAACAGGGCGCGTAGATGCTCGGAGCACAGCTCTTCGACGCCATCCGATCTCGGAGTCGGAGACTGGCTCCGTCGCAACTCGGACGTCCTCCCACTCAATCGGGCTCTGGCCAGCAATAGTTGTAGGGTTTGTGCGTTGAATAAATTTTCGCGTTGCGCAAATATTACACGAAATAGTGGTCGTTCGCAGCATCGGAGTTGTCGATTTGCTTTGAGACTTTGTTTAAGTCGCAGGTCGTGTAGACGGAAACGTCCCTCTCTTTCCAGCCCCATCAACCACAGAACCGGAAACGGGGGAATTTTTTTAACGACGCACACCAATAACCAAGATGGAGTTCGAAACTTAGCCGGCAGGGTCCAGTCCGCGAGTTTTTTCACAACTCGGCCGGAAACCCGCGAGACCTCTACGCAGTGGAGCTGACCCTTTTTTGAACTCCGCTCAGGTAGTGAATTCGCTCACCGCCAATCGGTCAGAGCGAAATGTCATGAAACGTTATTAGTTACAAGTAAGCTGACTGGGGACAAAAATAAAAGTCACTCGGTCTTGTTTTGGTCAATTGGTTCCACGTCGGATGCCGAAAAAGCGAAATCCCATCTACGCTCTGGCTGTGTCATTTGAATAGCATCCCTAATGCGTGTCCTACAGAATCTCACACGTCAGCGCAACGACATCTTTTCGTAAAGTTCGGCAACAGAAGGCCACCACCGGTCGCTGTAAATTGTAGCAACAGCCCTGCTGGCTACAACGGGGGTGTCATTTGGCGCACGATGCGACGACGAACGAAAACTTCGGAGGACTTCGGCTCGGTTAGCGAAGCACGCCGAAGAACTCATCAGAAGGACGCCATGACCTTGGCTTGATCAAAAGAAGGACCGCGACAGCGGCCGCGTGTACACGACTTCAGCTTTGTCGCGCAAATTCGAATAGAATGGCAACTAATGAACTGTGAGGGATAATTGACAGTAGCTGTGCACAGCGAACGCGCGCGCGTATATCGAGTTCGGACACTTATCTAGATATAGACACGTCGTTCGGCTCTGAAAGTTGTCCCTGCAAAGCGACAATTCGCTATTGTTAGCGCAAGACACCACAACCCGTCAGCATAAGCGCGTTCGACGTAGCTGTCTTATTAGACACATCGGCTGCGGCACTCTCACGTCACCCTTTGTCGCCACGTGAGGACATCTTAATCGAAAGAGGACACCGCCAAATCCCTCACTCTAGACCGGGTATATTTGTATTTGCCAGGCGAACCGTTTCAGAGGGCAGCTCGCCCCAAGTCCTGCCAGCCAACGCCCGTTGTAGCGATAGAGCGTACAGATGTCGTGCAAGACCTCAACGCAGCTTTCGACAGCGTCAGCATCGTTGTTTTCTCTATGGCGTAAAGGAGCTCCGATGTCAACTCGAGAAGACGTTGTTAACCTGTGTTCGTTGCGGGGTTTCGAACAGACCCGTGAATCGCAACTGCCAGTTGGGCGTGGGACAACGACAAGCGAGTCTAATACCACGACGCTATTCGGCGTGTTCCTACGCTTGAAGGTTTTTCGTCCGCAGAAGTTCGTTTATTTATCATGCGTCCGTCTCGACGACGTGCGCGTTGGCCGGTGGTATGGCATATACCAGGTATAAGATATTCGTAGCGTATATCCTATTCAGCTCGGCAGTTTGCTCGCAATGCAGAGATACCCGGTCGAAGGATCGAGGATATCCGGCATACACATACACACTTACTTTCAACAATATATGCTCGAAGCAGAAAAACAACAACAACTATGCGATTAGAAGTTCTTCAGCGGATGACTGAAACCAGCTGAAACATCCATGACGTTTATTAAACAGGAATCTCCGCGAGAATTTCTGATCAGTCGAGTTCCGCTTCTGCAATTCTACTCGAGCGAGTATTAGAGTATCCGCCCAGAACAAACATGGCGGCGTGCAAACAAGTGAATGACCCAGCCAGCTTCACACAGCATCTTTCCCGCAGGAGAAACCGGGGTCGGTCATTCAGTTCGTGCAAATCAGAGGCGAAGCCACTGCCACGGACTTCCGAAGCGAACCGGCGATGAAGCGAAGTGCCAGAGCGAAGGATTCGGCCTGAGTTTTTCGCGACAGAGAGAGCCTAGATAAACGACGTGTTGATTTGGCCAGCGCGGATCGCAGGCGCTGTTCCGAGGAAACGAACTTAGCCGAGCGGTGGCCGTCCATTGGATGGAAGGCCACTCTTCTCGATTGGTGACGGGCACATCTGTCGGGAGAAAGCGTGCCACACAGAGCGGGCGTAGAGTACGCGAAGAGCTCCTATTTAATCATCCGTTAGGCCCTCGCCCTCTTTCCTGAATCTTCTCGCTTCACCCCCGGCACTCACTCAGGAGTTAGGACAACTATATCGGGTAAGGAGGCGAGACAAGTGGCGCTAACAAGGACATTGAGGATGATGCTCCGAAAGGCGCTGATTCACCTTAGGAGAAAAGGCTTCGAAAACGGCCGCTTTCAAGGAGAATTGTTTTCGCCAATGTACTCGCAGCTAGAAGAGGGCTCATCAGTGTCCTGGACGCGACGTACTGATTCTTGTTATGACAGGAATCTGACGGCATTTGTCGTGCCGGGAAGACGCGAGCTTCGAGGACAAGCCAGGGGTGCCGGGGAAAATAACGCCACTCGAGATAACCATCCCCGGAGGAACATTATGGTGCAAAACTTCCGGCGTCCCAGGGGACCAGTGGGGAGCAGAACAATGAGGTTCATACAATTGCACAACGGTTTTGTTTTCGGCAGGACGGTCGGCCTGCGAAGGCACCACAGGCTCTACATCAAGGACCGAAAAGTTGTCCCAAACCGAGGTACGGTCCGTCCTTTGAGCAATGATTTACGGATGCGACGTATAGATACAATGGGAATCATTGATAATCGTTCTTCTTTTCTTCTGACTGTCGGCGATAGTTGGTCGGCGCTCGCGGCTTGCATTAGAGAAGAACCTCGGCGTTTGCCCGTTTCGTCTAACCTCGGGAGCTCCGTATCTGCGCTAGTGCACGAAGGAGTCATATCCTCCACAAAAGGATGCAGACGCTACGGGGTCGTAGTGGAACGCTGTCTCGACAAGGATCATCTGCCAGGAGGGAACGCAGCCAAGGCTTTTGCACGGGTTCGGTGATTCGCCGAGTAGATGAACAAGTCGACCTATGTCGGCAAAAATGTGGGTCACTCCAATTGTCCTAGTACTCCGTCCTACACTCGGAAATCGGCCGAAGTTAACAGAGTCTGGGCGTCGGCCGACGCCAGGCCAACATCAATACCGAAGCCTCTTTGATCTGCTCAGGCTAAACCTGTTCGACGGCCGAACAAACGAATTGGCACTGAGAGAATCGAAATTCGCCTGCCGAGTGTCTCCATGGTGGGGGCAACGTATTTTTTGACAATATCTTCATGTTCAATCTGGTGCGGTGTTGGCCCTTCTTGTTTCCCAAAACATTCTCCCAGTAGAGCGTTACGTAGGCGTTCACCGACAAACGACCTAGGCCGCAGCGTCATTTGCGCAGGTTCCCTTGTCTTGTCAGCGAGTCCGGACAATTAGAAGACGCGCTCGATATTTCCCCTGTGCGCGCCTTGCTTCGATGAGAAATACCTCGTTCGCTTCTATCTTCGTTGCGTCATTCTGCTCGCGCCAACAGATTCGCTCACATTCCTTAACCGTGGCCATTGGCGGATGGGCTATTTTCTTGGTTGGGTAAGTTCGATGTCATAAGCAAAGTTTTCTCTGCGTGTTCCGGCGGCAGACGCACGGCCAGCCGCGCGAGACGTCGGTATTAACGCCACTTCGCTCGTCTGCTCCCTTCCGCAAGACGAAGAACGCTGTAATTTCGCCCCTTTCGTTCTTTCGGGTGGCACTCACTCGAGCGTGTCTATCTGTCCATGGTAATCCGTCGGAGGAGTCGCAAGTAGAAGTCGTGATCTGATTATGTGTCGCGAAGCGCGGCAAACTTATGTCAGGCCTGCGTCAGGTCCTTCTGGCCGGGGCATGGGCACACTCAGGCCGACGGCGCGTCGTTTGTCTTCCCGTCGGTAGAGCCGGTTTGTCACGCAGACGCAAATACAGGACGGGGTTCTGGAGAAGTCGTTTTGGGGCGGTTGTGCCGCTAGCAGGCGCCCCTGGCATCTGGCTCCTTTAAGGTGGAAGACATTGCCGATGTCTGCCGAGATCGGCGTCTCACGCGAAGGGCATACTTTGCCCCGCGATGCCTTTAACTCTCTCTGGTGAAGACTTCTGAGGGAAGCCTATCGAGTGGGCCATACTTCGGCCAGGCTGTGAAATTCTTCTTCGCAAGAATGTTGGACTTGATGGCCGCGAATGCCCGGGATACTTTTAATTCTTCGCATCCGCCGTGAGGTTTGTGTGGGGAAGCTTTGACTACTGGCAAAGGAATTCACTCGAAGAATGAACCCCCCCTCTTCGGAAGGTCAGTTCAGCGACCGTCAAGTGTTACTCCGACGGTCAAAGATCGCTCTGTAGTCGCCTATGGCCCTGTCAACAGAAGTAATTTCGGTCGGACCCGCCTAACCGTATGCTCGGCCATTCCAGCGGTGTATGTTGAGCTACGAGAGTAACTTGAGCAGAAACATTCTGCGTACTTTTGCTCTACGAAATCTCACAGGGTTGGACGCCAATGTCATCGCGGGCTTTGCTCGTAAGCTGCGTTGCGCGTCACGCTACGAATGATGAGGACGTTTTTGGATGAGGACCTTTGAGGACGTTTGAATGCGAACGTATTTTACAACACGTCCAATTTGACGATCATGGATTGAAGGACGGAGTGCGGTCACGCACGCCAAAGTCTATCCATCTGCTTCAGCTTGGCAACGAGAGTCAAAATTATCACCATGACAGAATCTATCACGAGTTACCGCTTTCTTACGCGTTGTCGCAGAAGTACTGCCCCGTTCGGCATCTTTTCGGGTCTCGGCTGTCTGAAGCCCACGAAAAGAAGGTACCCAACATTCGGCTGGTCGGTTCATTTACGGTGGAGAACCGCCTACGTCGTCGCACACGTCCTAGATGAAACCAGGCCAGCCAAGACCTCCAACAGCGTCCTTCGGCCAACAGGCCTTTGCAGGTGTTGTAATTCTACCGATGGCCGCTGATGTTTTTGTAGCTGCAGTATGACAGAACACCTTTCGACTGTGTTAGTCCTAAGTGTGCCGAAGCATTTGGAGGGCTGCTAGTTGTTTTTCGCGCCGTCTTTACGATTCTATCGAGTAGATCCATCGCCTACAAATCGCCTGTGTCCTCCTAGCTTTGCGTCCACGCATGAAGGACTCCCAGCAATTTGCAGGTCTTATTGCTAGGCGTCTACCATACCTACTGAATTGAAGTAGTATTGCCTCAACAGGGCCAAACGTGTCGAGCATCTGACTTGGCTAGTATTTGGCCGCTTGCTGTTAGAACCCTGCACGGATAGAAAGGGCTCAGGGTGTCTCAAAGATCGTTCCTAAATCCGATGGCATTTCGCTGGCCTATTTCTGTTTTGAAAGCTAGCCTCTATCCTAGTCTAGACGTGGGAAGATTGTGGTGTTAGAGTACCTCCTAGGGCTCCTTTGAAAAATGAGAAGGAAGCAGCTGACGCGTAGCCACTCCGCCCTGCGGGAGAAGGTCTGCCACTGAGATTGGATGCAGGTTGGTGGATTGGAGCTGTCAGGTTCGCTTCACCCTCACAGGTGATTAAATGAGCGTGACCGCCGGGGGTAAATAAATGAGGCTTAAGGTAATTGAAATTGAGGGGATTGAGCAGAGATGGATAAAACACGTGGTCGGCCACTCTGCTGCTGCGGCACTTCGTCCCGTTATCAGGATAATGTAACGCGCCGAACCCGTAAAACGGCCGTTCACAGAGTTTGACGGACAATATTTGCTAGTTCCTGCCGGGAAAATGGTTTAGATCTAACGAAGGTACATGAAGGTACGTCGACGGAGGTGATAAAAAGGTAAACGAAGGAAAGTATAGAAGCAGGCGTCAAGCTGAGGTACACCAGGACCAGGTGAATACGTCGTTGTCCAGGCGTAGGTCAAGTTGTGCTTGTCCTATTTCGCTGTTCCGTCAACTATTATACCTTGTAGTCGAAGTTAGGCCTGAATCCCCAATCGGGCTGCGGAAAACGTATATGACTCAGTTGAATTATTCTTATGAAGAGTCGGTCATTGACGCTACCTAGGTGACGCGTCCCTGATGTAAAGTGCTGAGCGTCACGGACTCAAATGTATTCACTCGCTCGCGTTTTTTAATTTAGAAACCGAGCACCTTCGATAAGGCTGTCTATTACAAGGCAAACATCTCACATTTATTGGCGGGGGAAATTATTAAGCAAAGCGAACGTTTCTGCGCGACGTGTGAGGGACCCTTCGCCTGGCTATCCGGCATCTGGGGGCAAGTCCTGCTAATTTGAGATGTAAAAAGTACGGTTAGATAATTGCGTTTCGAAAATTGGACTAATGATGCGTTGAATAGGCCTTGATTTACGTTACGACAAATGTACCTAATTGAGGCCAAACTCGTCTCTAGCCCCTGGGGAGGGCATTTAGGAGTGGCATAGATCACTATGGGCAGTTTGCAAAACGCATGCAACTTACGAGTAAACTCACTAATTGCCAAAACTACAACGTTGTCACTTACAAAGTCAGCTAATTATAGCTTAACGTAATTAAACAAAAATTAAATATAGATCATATGAGTGGTAATTATTGATATAACGACCAATATACGTATCGAATTAAACACAATTTTTTTATATGCTAATAATAGCTCGTAGCCCAGGCTGACTTACACGACGAGCCACAACTAACAAATACTCATTGTATTTCGTTGCACAGCATCGTACACAGACACAAGTTCCGACGATGAAGGCGTATCGCCGCGAGAAAAAATACAGAAGTCGTCCAAGGGGTTCGCGGACTTCTGCGTCAAGAACATCGGCCAGGCCGCGTTCGGCCGACGGGAAATTGAGATCGCCGAACAGGGTAAGTGCCTGTCGTTGTTGAATGTCTTGGCTCTAGCTTATCTGTATCATGTCTGTGAGGCTGAATTTTGCTTTTTCTCGTTCTAGCCAGTAGGTTTAAGCTGCCCGTAATAGTCTCAGCTCCTAAAGCCTTCATGGCCGATAATCTTGATTTAATTAGAATTTAACAGAGTTTGCCTATCTCGCTTCTCGGGCTGCCCAGAAAGAAATACAGTTTCTACCTTACATGTTGCCTTATGTTCGGCCCGTGGGAGGTCTCCGTCTATGTTGGGAGCTGAAAACTACTCCGAACAATCAATGATCAATAGAAGGAAGGAGTAGGGGACATATCGGCTGGCTGTGTTGACCTACTCGAAAGTGATTTGGAAGCATCTACCAGTGTTGCGTATATATATATATATATATTACTACCGCTGCGTCTAACTGACACGCCTGCCACAGCTTCTAGCGCTACTCCGACGCCGTAAACGCAACTTTTTTCTCTCAAATCAGACCAATTTGCCTCCTTTGTGTAGTGCAATTCAACGGATAGGAAGCTGGTTCTTTTTTTACCCATGGAGTCGGCTGTTGACGAAGCACTCAGAATTTTGTAGCACCATATGGAGAAGGGATACGACATCAACCAAGAATATTATGAACTATTATTATTGCGAATATTATTAATCATAATGTGCCTGGTAATAAAACCAGCAATATTCTTCTAGCAGTCTATAAAATAGACTCAAATGAACACACGCTTTTTAATTTAGTGTTCCTTTTCCTGTGCAGATATATTTCAAAGGAATAGTATGGCCGATGCCAATGCCATCTGTGCTCTTTCATTCCACAACCCTCAAGCATGAACCTAATATTGGCCGACCAGGCCAGCCAATATAGCCGACCTTGTGCTCTAGAAAACTACTTTAGCCGCGACGTCCACTCCGATTCCGTCACCTCCCTGTCGGGTGAGGTTCCTAGTTTACTTATGTGTTATCCCCAGCCGTAATTTCAGTTCAAAAAATTTCTCTCATCTGGTGAAAGCGCCGCTTCCGGACAGCCGGTCCTCAGAAGCGTCCAGCAGATGGGGTGACGGTAATGATCCTTCCCCAGTGAAAACTTCAACCGGCAGGGCTAGCTGACCTCTACGGCTAGATAGCGTTTTCTGTGTAACGGTCAAAACACCGCAAAATCTGCCATGTCTAGGGAGATCGCTCTGGAAGCGAAGGTCCAAAAGTTAGACGCGGTCACACCAGCGCAGTAGTGTGGTGGGTTTCCCAGGACCAGAAATTCTGCGCCTGCATGTTAAGCGCAATGAGCGCAAACGGACGCTAACGAAGACCACAGCTTAGGCAACGGCGTCCGCAAACCTCGTGTGTCTGCTCGTGCGGTCTCTGCGTTTGTCGTATGTCAACACGGGAGAGATCAGAAAGCAGCGACATTTGCTCGCAAAGGCCATCAGGATAGAAGTATTATGACCTAAATGAAGATGTTGACCGTGGGATTGTTTTCCAATTCTTTCTGGTGAAACGGATGAGCAACCCTTCTTGCGCAACGGGTCAGCCAATCAAGAGAACTGTTCGTTTGCTCTGCACGGGTAACGGATTTTGGTGAAATATGGAAAACGATTTGGTAAGCTGGTCGAATTAATTGGACAGGAAAATGGCGAAACAGATTGGCTCGTTTGATTCCGTTTTCCCGTCAGATCGAAAATGGCATACACAGAAGCACCCTATTGTGGACTAAAAAATTCATGTACATATATACATATATATATATATGTATAAATGTGTATATATTAATTTTTGAATACGTATTGTGAGATACGTATCTATGTTAGGATCATATATTTTCTTCTTTTGCGGAAACCGGTGTTATATGGTGCGCCTTGCAACCGAAGGAGACACGTAAGTGCACGGGTCCGATCCCCGCCATTGCACATTTACATTTATAGCGTCCATTTTAGGTAATAATGCAAAAAGGAGTGCCGTGGACGGTAAATGATGGCTGCTGATCAGTTCTAAAAAATATTTATTTAGAGACAGATTGTAACTGGTCGTTTCCGTATACCTCCTAGGATTTTGCCGTTTTAGAAACGTAACATTACAGGAAACATAACAGGATAATCAAATAACGATTGAGAGCGCTTGAGGACTGACTCACGCTCTTTCGTGTCGTCCTTGAGGTCACCCCAAACCCGACGAAGCTCGCGAACTGTATCAAATTTCCCGTCAATTAATTCAATTCCTTTGCGGCAGCGCCACAGAACCGTTTCCGCCGTTCCGACACCATTATTCCTTCTCACCTTCGAGTCGTTTTTGTCGAAACCGGCGGCCGAGAAAGAACAGACGTAGCGCCGGTGGTATCACCGAAATTCGTTCATTCGTACTGGCGCGTGTTCAACGCGTTAAGCATTAAAACTCGATAGCCTTGGCATACTTTTGGACCCATTGCGCTCAGTAGAAGCTAAGGCAAGAGGAGCGAGCGATTGAGAGAGAATGAGCAAGATCATTTAGGTGCAATTAAAATTGTTTTTGGTCAGGGGTGGTTGAAATGATCTGACCTTGGAGGCGTTTAGTTTGATTACCGCGGTGGCTGTCCCAGCAGGACCCAGGAGAAAATTTATAAAGGATTGTACGTCCGATTCAATAGCGCTTATAGTTCCACTGGCGTGTACTATATTAATAAACATTCGCTAATATGCTAAGCCTTTTCTTGGAGCGATATAACGTCGCGCATTTATTGATGTTCGCAAATGGAATTGAGACATTCTCAGATATTTTTTGGATTTCACTGCTAAGTCATGCACTTGACGTAGCTTATGCTTGGGCTCGTGATCTCGGCCCTCAACTATATCCCAACTATATCAACTATATCCAACAGTAACCGATATAAATCAAGTCTAGCTGACGACTATCTCCGTGTCATGTAACATAAGCTTTCAGCCCATTGCTGAAATGTGACCTCCACACAGTTTTTGAATTTGAAGACGATGCTCGATACTCTTGGAAGACGATAACCTCTATCCGGCCCTCTCCAATCTTTAAACGTCGTTCTAAGTGTCTCAGCTCCTTTGTAATTATTTACGAGTGAATTATTTTCGTAAAAGCTCAGGAAATTTTTTCGGTACAACCTTCAATCTACGTCTGCGTAAAACATGCCGCTATCATGACGTAGGTCAGCAATGCGAGCAGCCTTCAGTTAATAGACCTAAATGCTAATTCTGACACTGTGGCGATGTTTTTTGTATTTCAGAGATGCCGGGAATTGTGGCCCTTCGCAAACGAGCTGAATCCGACAAGCCGTTAAACGGAGCCAAGGTTGTCGGCTGTACACACATCAACGCTCAGACTGCGGTAAGTCACCGGCACGGACTTTTGGGAGACGCTAAACCATGACGAAGCCTACCTGCTCTCCATAGGTATTATATATGCGATAAAGACACGTCGATTTAGAGAAAGGTTTATTCCAAATATTATTGTTTTATCATTGTTTTCTAAGAGATAATAGTTGCTCTTTCAGGCTGGGTATCGAACGCTGTATAAGGAAGCTTTGAACGTTCAAGTTTAACTTATTTTGTTTCCTGGCTGCCTTTATTGCTCGGTGGATCAACAAGTTTATCGCCATTAGCTACGACGATACAGAAAATAGACTCGACCCCAGCTGCAGAGTTGAACGGTCAGCTTTCTGGCCTGTAATAAGTTATCAGTCTCCAAAAATATTTTCCATAAACAAGGCACAAAATCGAACCACGCTGACGTCTGAGGCCTTTTCTTTGTAACATCGTGCGGTCTTCTGTCAACAGAGAGACCACCCATGAGCATGGCTGGTAACCCTTTGACTGATGTCAGACTTTCTTCGAGTCGTCAGAGTGGGCCAATCAATGGCAAAGGTCGGGTCTGTTGACTGACCTTCCGATTGGGACGAGAAAATAGCTTGATTAGGCCGGCGACGCCTGAGGGTGTGTGAAACCATTGTTTTTCTTCAAACTGGAAAACGCAAATTGGGAAAAAGGGTCTCCGGGCGATTAGACTATATTTAGGCATAGCATAACATCAATGTTTGAATGGCAAAGGCAAATGTATGCCCAAAGAAAT
Organism: Tropilaelaps mercedesae; assembly: GCA_002081605.1. Taxonomy (NCBI): domain Eukaryota; kingdom Metazoa; phylum Arthropoda; class Arachnida; order Mesostigmata; family Laelapidae; genus Tropilaelaps; species Tropilaelaps mercedesae. The sequence continues at coordinate 7,314 of MNPL01003601.1, read as the reverse complement.
TATTGCGCAGACAAAGGTATTAAACACGAGGGGCAGACTGATGGGTTGTTTGAGCGTTCAACTTCGTTTCTATTTCGGAAAACTTGGAAACCAGATGAACATAAATGGATAAATACTATATTCTTTTATTGACCCTAATGCATATTTGCTAGTGCCAGGTTATAAAACGATGTCGAAGCTTGTGGCTTGGTGTGTTCACGTGCGCCTTGCGACCGGAGGGGACACGTAGATGCACGAACTCGATCCCCGCCGTTTCCCCGCTGTTGCGTTACCGTGGACGTTTAAAATTAATTTAATTAAATTTATTTAATTAATTTAATTAAATTAATTTAATTTTAGGCTATCCAACGACGTTACGTAGGTATAGCGCCGAAAACACCGGACCCCAGGGGTGCTGAGTTCGAACCCTTCTGGTCACAGACGAACGTTCAACTATCTATGTTGAAAAAATCTAATGCATGCCCATATAGGCTGTTTACTGCTGTGAAGAGACCACTGCAAAAAGCAATAGGTATTGTTGGCTCATAAAAATGGCCGAGTTACAGCTATCTGGCGAGGTTCCGACGCAGCCTTATAGCTTACGATGCACACAGGATTCACGTAGAACCACTGTTGTGCTTGGAAACTTAACGGGTAGAACATGCCACAAGCGAAAAAAATCAACTTCCTAAAATTGCTAGATGTTTGCACAAGCATCCCACACCCTTACCGCAAGTTGTTGAACGAAACTATATTATCTCCCACCGCAAGCTCATTCATCGGACACGGATGGGTTCCTTGATGACATTCTAATGACGCTGGCGGCAATCACAAAAAACACACTCAACTTGAGCTTCTGCACAAGTATGTCTAACTACAACGTAGCTACTTCTGTTCGTGGGGGCGAGGTCGGTCTGGTCGATGACAAGCGCTGGTAACCGCTACAAAACGACACAAGTGTTCGGTGTTCTACTTTGGCGGAGACCGATCTCTTTCTTCGACTACACCCATGAGCGTCCATAGAACGGATGCACGTAGGGCGCGGGAAATCGGCAACCCCAAGAGGATAACAGTTAAATGCCAGAGAAATTCTGTAAGCAGATGGCTACTGCATTCGATCGGTTTGGGCCATGTCAAGAGGTCTCCTCTCCACGCAGAGACGCAGCCAAGGACCAATCCGGGTAGATCTACAAAACTCAATGTCCCATTCGGCGCTAGGTCTCGGTACGTTAAAATGCTCCCTGGTACAGGACACAGATAAACGCATGGAATATATTTTTACTGCAATGGAGAACAATACAAGGAAAGGCCTCAATTCACTCGTCTGTCTGCGGTGGTATTATTACCAAGTTGTTAATAATCCACATATAAATGCATTTCCTTGGGAGAGCTATTCTACATGATCTGAGAACGGATATCGACGTTTTCGGAGGAAAATGGCAAAAAACGTTTGTTTCGGCTCAGGATAAAATACGTCCGGAGGTCAACAGTGGCCACGAACATCCCAATTGTCTGATCCCCATGCTGATCACAATTGGTTGATTAGAACAACCGACCGAAAAACCGGTACAGTTTGACAGTTTTTAAAATGTCGCTGGAGTGAAGAATTGTATTGTTTAATTCTATTTTATGGGTTTTAGGGTCACACCCACGTGTACCTCAATAAGATGCGGTAACCAATCTAGGCTGGACTGCATTACAGACTGCAGAACTCCCAGAGGGAATGCTCCTTATTCATTTTTATTACTTCTAATCAGATAGATTATTCTAACACATATTCCATATCCGTATTATTATACACGAATGGCTATTGGGAACCTATGAAGACCAGCTATCATGTAAAAAATTTATGAAGGCCCCAATTGGCGACCATGAATCAGAATTGAAAAAGGGCAGCTTTGACCATCCCTTCCCTCCGACTGCATCACTCAGACAATCAAATTTGATCAATACAACGCGACGACCACTCCTCTCCATAGTTCGTCCTCTTTCATGTCCGACGATGAATTCATTTCTATCATTAGAACCATGAACAAGTTCTCTTCCACCGAATATCGGACTTTGTGAACGGTCGGGATAGTTCCGCCAATGGAGTCAGCACTAACTTCTTCATTGCGGGAGCATCTCACATTTGAGCCCGCCCTACTGTCAGCTGGAGCTTCGCTTATTTGCAATTTTCAAAAGGCCTCCCACAAATCCATACAGGAGTAGGGGAACAGAATGAGAAGGCCCCCAACATCGCTCTCTGTTTTTGCCCCCTTTTCTGGTGAGGGCATTAAGACGGCGTACTATGGCAACGTCTGTCAGACGCCCCTGTCTGAAGATGAAACGCCGTCGGTCTGGAGATTCGCAGCAGAATATTGGAACTACTCACGTCGAAGCACCGCACCACAACCGGAATAAGCCCGATTTGAAGCCACCGAACAAGCGGACGGTGAATTGCCTAAAATTTGTTCTAGTTCACTGAGCAAACCTGCAAGCCCGAAGAGCCGAGTTGTAATGGATGCGCACGGCTGCACTTCCACCTCTGTTTTCTTGCAGAAACATGTAGTCTGATGTGTGTACCCGTAGTTTCATAGTGCTAGGAGCCATCTTGGAAACTACCGTAGGACTTGAGAATCGGCGTACCTGGTAAGTGCTCGGTTGAATGCGTTTATTGCAACGCTGAACGCTTATCGACAAACCGGTTGACCATGTTTTGTGTGCGGTAGGTAAGAAGTATTCGCTACGCTCTGGAAAACTTGAAAGCGTTGAAAAAATTTGGGAAAACTCAAAATTCTCAATGATTTTGCCGCAGTACTCCGGGTGGTGATTACGTGTCCTGGTGTTTGTTGCTTGTCGAAGGCCATGAAACAGAAAGAACAAAAATAATTCCCTGAAAATTTCGCCTTAGGTTGTTCGAGTTCTGTTGAAGCTGAAAGGCGGAATATTGCGTATACGGGCGTATGGGGAGTGATTGGACAAGAACAGCCACTAACTTTAAAAGGCTTTTATACACGCATAAAAAACGATTTTCCCTTTATATTTGCGACGTTTACTGGTTCCCGGTTGAATATTTGCAACTGGCATATTTTTGTAAGAGAGGCCGCAATCGACAACGGCAAACAACCGGATACAGGGGAAAATACCTGCCCTGGTTGTTCACAAAAGTGCTTCCGCCTTGCTCTCGTTCTTGCCAGACTTTACGTGCGTCCAGGTAGGTGGCCTGGTGCATTCGCGTCCGCCTTGCGACCGGAGGACCCACGTAGGTGCACGGGTTCGATTCCCGTCATCGCATTACAGTGAACGCTAAATGTTGGCAAATGTTTTTTAATTGTATACACGCAAATCCCCATTCCCAAATACGCAGGTGGTGAATGTTGACCAGCAGACACAACGTGAGAAGCTAATCAGCTTAGAAAACAGCTATTGATCCCTATCGATATAGACCCACCCGTACTCGGTCCGAAGGAAAGGGGCAGCGCTACCTCAAGTGGGTTAACATCATCTGATCAATATTAGAGTAGGCCGCATCGTGCTACGAGTTTGTGCACCCTTTGCTATATAATTTTGTATCGATCGCATTTTAAATATTCACCAGGCAAGAGCAATACGTCGCGCAAATTCAGGTGCGACACATTCATCCAGACACTGCGTGTTTCCGATTTTTCCATAACCCGAATCTACCGCTAGCCTACAAATACTTTTTTTTAACAAATACCAGTTTTCTCAGTTTCTCCGTCTTTTCCGGTTCTTTTACGAATCCGCACAAACGTACACGAATCCAACGTATGCCCCAGGCAAGCTATGTAGACATCGGTAGACAGTCGTTGTAGTGGTTTAGAAATTCTTATCGGTGGACGAGCTTTTCGAGACGTCGAACCCATGGCAAACACGCGGCCATAACTTTGTCACGCGAATAGTATCGATTGGTTGAGTTGATTGTCTAGCCCTTTCTCGGCTACATTTGCAAAGTGCTACTGCTCTCGCGTGGGATAGCCCGCCAAGCTACACAATTTTGTTTGCCACGCGCTCATATCCGTCTCGTAACCGGACGGCCTTTACGAGATCCCACTGTTCTTATGCCCATAAGCAGAGAATCATGTTTGCGGAGTAGATCCCTAAGTAAGTTCCACGGTACTTATTGACGAGACGATACGGTCGCCACGGTTGGACAGGAGATCTATACTGACATACTGGAAGGTGATAACGGCTTGTCCTTGGAAACGCAGAGGGATAAAAGGATGAGAGAAAGGGAGAGATGTTGTTCTATTCGTCTCACATTTGCATTTTCTGACAATTCGTAGCTATCACGAAGGGAAATCATTTCGATGTGAGAGCAGCGCCAGTATCTTCGTCCAGTGCGGCACATACGTTCTGCTCAGAAATGCTCCGATCTTCTCCGTTTGGTCGTCGTAATTTATCGACGTACAGTCACCACTCAACAGACCCTACTGTAACATGGGGCCACGATTGACTCGGAAATTAGGTTAGGATCATGGTCCGGTTAGGATGTGATCCGAGTACTTCGTATGCGCACCATATAGTAATCTGATCGAGGGATCAAGCTCTAAAATGGACGTCTAACTAACGAGCGACTCGAACACCGTTTATTATGTCGGAAGGAGTCTACCTTGAAAACATGGAGCTGGTAGGAAACGTTCCGGCCAATGACCGCCAATGCCGCTGTGTATTGCGGCGATACATGGCTCTAAATGCCCGTACGCGCAAAAGTTGTTAAAGACAAATAACCGGTTCGTGACAAGTGACCGGTTGGCGGGTGTCCCTGGGTAACTGCGTACCCAATAATTTCCTGGCGTTTTAACCCACAAACACCTTCGGGATTCTCCCGAAGCTTCACACACCTGTGGGAGGGCTCGCGAAGTCGAAGTTCCCGCCATCGAATTAGAGATACAACTGTTATTGAAGCTCGCACGCTTCTGTAGGTGCCTACACATAACGAGGGTGGCTCGATTGAAGGGGCTTACGTCGACTTTGTGGACAGCCGCGGCCCTGATCTGTAGCCTTGGTATGACCTCACCGGGCCGGCATTCGTCCTTGACGTGATTAGAAACTCTAGCCGCGCAGAGCCGGGCGCGAAAAGCGCAGTGAAGCTGTACGCCATCTGGCTGGGTAGAGAGAGGATGAACTCATGAGGGAGAGGTATCCGATAAGGAATTAGGTGTTGAACACTGCTGTCTTCGTATCCTCGACTATCCGTTGGGGCTAGCTTGTGCCAGCAGACTTTGTAGGCATTAGTATTATTTACTGTATACAGAAGTGGCGATAGCGTAACGCTTTTTCCAATACCAGACGCACTGTTTGCATTGGAACGCACGGAAAGCAATGCGCTCAAAACAAAATATATATGTATATATAAATATATGTAGCACTGCTCATTGTGCCTTGACCGCTCCCCCCGGCAAAGCAGGAACAAATGCCAATACATCAATATTGTCATCGGTTCAGTATATACATGCAGCACTGACTTACGATTTCTCGATTCAACCAATACAGAGATGATTCGTTTTGTGTCGTTACCGTGTATAACTGAATGGCTGTCCTTATCACATACATTTCTTTTACTCGCCCGCGTATCGGACAAGTACGTTGGCGTGACGTGACCTCTAGGAACCACCAGGCTGTCACATACGCCGTCGTCGCGAAAAGCGCTCTGGCAAGCGAATAAATGCCAGTGGCTGACCTCGCTCAAAGCATCCACTAACTGAAGTCTTAGCTCGGGTTTTGCTGAAGTCTTTCTCCTGGCTACAAAAGATAAATAGATTTTGGTAGCCACTTCATGGCCATAATGTTATGTGCGCCGGACGTGGCGATTTTCGTGTTTGTCCGCCTTCAAAGATAATCAAAATTTTTTGGCCAGATGCGAAGACGGTTACCAAGCACAGACTTCAACCGTGTTCTACCATCGAAGTGAAGCCGACAGACAAATGCAAAAGTTAGTGACCACGATTTGGGTGCACAACACCTTGCTCGACAGCCGTGATTAATTTCCTTCCTATTTCTGTTTCAGGTGCTAATTGAAACACTCGTCGCGTTGGGTGCTGGTGTTCGATGGGCTCCGTGCAATATATATTCCACGCAGGTGAGACATCCGACGGTAGATTGTTACCCAGAATTATTTGTTATCGAATTACTTGTTTAAAATATTAGCCCTGGGAGCACACGCTGACCGCGTCAGCAAGGTGAAATATTTTTTCAATGACTGAACAGCGCCGCGTCACACAAAAATATTTTTATTTTTTATTTAATATACGTTTAATATTTATTTACGGTATTTAATATACAGAGTTTATCTCGGGAGTGTTCTGCGTGTCCCTTAAATACAGACCATATACACCACACTCACACGCGCGCGCACACACAAACGCACACGGGCACATACCCACACACGCACATAAACACATAAATACACACATACAAACACATAGACACGCAGAGACACAAACGAATCGTTACGAACAAGTATTTTTGCCTACCCGGTGGCCGGGACTCTAGCCACTGGTAGAGATGGCAAAAGCCGTTTAGATGCCTGGTAACGTTCATCCCCTACTCAGCCCTAGCGTTTGAACCTTATGAAAATTGCGTGGACGCGCCCTCCACATACTCCAGCCCAGTATTTATCTAAAATCCCGAATGTCAGCAAATACTGCTCAGCCTTCCCAGTCAGCTATGGTAAGAGTCACAGGCGGTTGCAGGCGCTTCACACGAAGTGCCTTTTTGGGTATGACACAGGTATTTGTAGAACACATGAAGGACATTGGGGTACTCGAAACCACGGCCAGATTTTAAGTTGAATATGGCGAATTAAACGGTAGCCCTACGGAGCGGCTCAGAACATCTGATCCACTTCTCTCTTATTGAGTAACCACATTGGGAGACGCTTGTTTGTCCCTATTTGCATGGCGTATCTGAAACACAATCAATCTCGCGACAGATGTTCTTGCCTCCGTCTTGGGGCACTCCGACAATTGGAATAGGGGCCCGAACCCGATACTCCGCAAAGCTTTGGGTCAGGTTGCAAAAATCTCAGGGTCGCAGCTCTCAGGCCGGTTTGGGACCAAATATTGAATTGTTTGTGGTTTCGTTTTTTCGATCTGAGTCGGGATAAACACAGGTGTACGTTGTTGTTTTACTCAAGAACTCTTTGAAATTAAACGCTCTGTTGTTTTTAGTTCTTGTTGTTAATATTTTGCGACTTTAGCGCTCTTTAATACCTTGGAAACATACGTTTCTGTTTTATTTTTAAATTTAATTCACATTTTATAATAATAATAATAATAATAATAAAAATTATTATTATTATTATTATTATTATTATTATTATTATTATTATTA
>MNPL01003599.1:0-14401 GCA_002081605.1 Tropilaelaps mercedesae | reverse complement strand
ATATATATATATATATATATATATATATATATATATGTATGTATACAGTGAATCGTTACCGATTATGCATTACCCCTATTTTATAGGGGTATCTACATATCGGTTGAATACCGCCGAGAAACTTACTAAGCGATACAGTCTGCTCGCTTTGTTATGGGTGCCTTGTTGAAAATACTAATAACAATAATAACAACATCATTACAGTTTCGACCTAATTAACGTCTAACGTCTAATGAGATCGGTCGCTTTCACCCATTTATTTCAATGGCTGAATGCTGTCGATCTGACAACACCAACGGTCAGTGGTTTCCGACGCGGAACTCTTGGTCCATGTCCACGCAAACACTTTTGCCTTTTTCTGGCCGTCTTTTCTCGCCTGCCACGAAAGCCACCTAGCCGATTCGCCGTTTAGCCTTTGTGTGAGGTCGCGTAGCGTTTTCATCTGTAACTCTCAGGCCACCACCGCACGCGCTGATCATGTTCACTGCTGCTGTGGCCATTGCTACCAGCTCGGCTAATGCTGAAGGTGCTGCTGGCTTCCGCCGGTTGTTGCTCCTATGTTGACTTACAAAGTTCGTTTCATACTCGGGATAGCTGACATTTACCCACGCCACACAGTAATAGTTGACTGTAACGCTGGGCTGGCAGTGAAACCGAGTACCAATTGAATGCGTGGCAATTGCTATGCGTGAGTTGGCTGTTCCGCGTGCTTCGGGCTCTGCTTACGCCGGGCGGAGTAAGCAGGCTTCTAGTTCTTGGTTGTGTCCCCAGAAGCGACGAGGATTCTATCGAAACACTCAATGAAGGTAGATTGTCTATGAACAAACGCTGGCCGGAAGCCTGTAGGGCTCCAGCTTGCGGCAGAACACTTCGTCACTGCGGTGGACTTTTCTGTCGTTCATGTTTTTCGAGGGGGGAGGCGATTCAAACCGTGGTCAGCTGTTGAACTGACCGCTTTGTGTAAAATATAAAACAGTACCATCGGTGCTGCGGCGTGATGTTCGATTATTGACGGTAGAGTGCCTGTTATGCAAGTGAGTAGTCGACTTCGGAGCCTAACTGATTAATGAATTGTTTATATACGGTGTTCGCAATGCATACATTTGCCTAATCGTCAGCTGATGATACAACTCGACCAGCTCGCTTCAATTCAACGCAGCACCGCTTAGACACCTTCGCGTTGGCGGAAGGCGCGACCATTGTTAATATGTTCCATTAACTGAAGTTAATTTTCGTTCAAACGAAATGGAAAACTGCGTAATAAGGAACCCACCATCGTGGAGCATCTTTGTATGCACAAGAGTGGTGTGGAAAATTTTACGTTGCGCGCACAAATCAGTACATCGAAAGTTCACTGTGCGCACGACTATTCTTGTCGTTCCTTTCTTGCTAAGCCACAACGGCCTTGTTTGAATCAATTTGCGTGGAACTCTTTTGTGTCGAGCATCTCCCTAACTTTTGCTGGCAGAAGAGTGAATGGGTGGAGGGGGTTTTGGGCATGAGTTCGCAGTTTCATTCCACTGGAATTCAAGTAACACTCGCCTTCAAGGAACGTTTTCGAAATGCCAGAGAGCTTTCGAGAGTTCCGAGAGATAAAGAACTCTGCTAACGGAATATCGATGTTCATCCTAGACTTACGCCATTCGATACGTGTAACTAATAAAGCACGACCATGTCTCCTCATACGTCTTAGCCGCAAGCTCAGGGATACCCGAAGCCGTTCTATAATGCCTGACCATAAACGCATACGTCTGAATACAACAAGAGTGTACAGGCCGATCACGATCTCACAGCCAGGCCCATAGATGTCCTCGGAAGTCGACGTGGTCATTTACAAGTACACGCTAATGTTTGTCGCTTGGGTATGATCTAGCCATCACTACATTGACACACATGCGACCGTTTAGAACAAGCATTGTCTTCTCAAGAAAAAGAAACAAAAGAAACACGTCGACGAACGATTGTCCACGTCGCTCCAGAATAACGTGATCTTTTGCTGTGTTGTTTACAAAAGGGGAGCAAAAATCTAACACCCAGCGTTTATATAATGGCGTCATTTGCTTCATTTATTTGCGGTTTCCCTCTGCCGGCAATACAGCAATACTCATTGAAGGCATGTACGTTTACTTCAACGAAGACGCTGGTATTTTCACCATAAAACAGTGATACAGTGCCACTGGCAACCAGATGGATATAACAAAGCTAGCGTGTGAACGCTCCTCTATGCGTGACACGCACGTTTTGAATTCTGCAAAGCAGTGCCGACACGTCAGTCTCGAAATGATCGCCTCAAAACGATAAGAACTGCGTCGCCACAAACGACTCATCGATAGGCATTAATGGAAAAGGAAAGGGTCCAGATTTTGAACCATTTTTTCTACCATAACATTGACATCAACTCTTGGACGTAAATTCATAATACACTCTATAATAATATACCGAAGTTCTTCGACGAGTTCTGCAGAAGCACAAGTGCTTCGGAACTGAAGTAGCGTGTGATGATTGCCCGAATGGAGCCAGCCAGCACGACGAAAGCCCTTGCCGTTAAACATCTTCGTCTCGAAATGACGTTTACGCCACGGCAAAGCACTTCGCGTCGTTTGTCGCCTTCAACGAAGAAGTGTCCTTTCACCTGCACAGCTACACTTGGCAGCGCTGATTGACAGCGGTGTTGGGATTGCTTCAGACCCGCCGTCAAAGGGTCGCACGCCGGGTGTCTATACAAACTCTCATAATATTAACAATCTGATTTGCCTCGTTCGCACTACGCTGAAGTCAACATCGAGTGTACACGTGGCCTAACGAAATTGAGACAAACATGTCAGCAGTATGTCCCTTAGAACTAGCTCTTAGCACTACTGATACGACGAGGGGCACCGAGCGACAGTCGTTACTAGAGCCTAACGCTCTGCGAATTTATTTTCTGTCGTTAGAAGGTAGCAGACTTCTACAGAAAGCATTTAGCTTTCTCGGGGTGCGGCGATAGTTTTGTAGTAGGGAGGCCTTTGTGGTACCTGTGCATAGCGAAGCAGATTTTTTGTTCGGCGCGTCGCACAACCTAGAGATACGCTACCTGATTTTATTTGGCAATAATAAGATATTTACACTTTTGATGATCGTTAACGAGATTGTCGGATGTTAAGTGAATTCTAATTAGTGAGTAGTAATCAGTCAATTTCACATCCGATAATCGACATTGTTTCGTTACGATATTTCGTGCGGTTATTATGGAAGAGAAGCCTCATACACACACACACACACACACACACACACACACACACACACACACACACTTGTGATTTGAGTAAACATATCTCCGTGACAGTTTAGCTATTCGTATTTGCACTACCCTTAATTCATCCTAGATGATAAATAAATACTGTCTCTTAGACAATGGAACACAGTCTATCGTTTTTTCAAGCGTTCTTCTGGTTAGTTAACTTTAATACACATGCAAATTGGATAAAATCATTTCAATCTAAAAGAATAAAACCTCTATTGGAACAAAAAATGACCCGCTAACTAAAAAGTAACATGTCTAGTGGATCTGATAGTTATATGTAGATGCAACTGGTGCAACTGATTTGCGCAATACCCAATCCGACAAGAGCGTTTCTTCGACGTAGCTTTTAGTTGCGATTAGACATTCTAACCACAAACGGAACGATATGGCTGCACTGTTTTCGCCTTCCTGACGGACCACAACGTGTTAGAGGACTAACATGAGTTACGTCGTCACCGACGTACGGTGATATGTGTCTAGGCGACTGCTGACCGCCACCTATTGTTTGCATAACTGGCTATAGACAGTCGGCGGTGCCATTGCTACGTAGTGTGTTAGAGGTTTTCGGTGTCCATATGTGCTACAGTTGTGATGTTTACATATCTGGAGCTTTTCATGGCGCTGGTCGGAGTCATCTGGTTTGTTTGGATGGAATACGTGATTCATACAGGGAATTACCAAAGTGGGGCGCTACCAAAGTGACTTCACGCTTACTTGGATATCAGCGTGATTCTCGGAGCGACAGTGACTCAGGCTTACGCACCATCCTATTCGACTAACTCGATTGGAAATTAACCAGAAGTCTGCTGAGCAGTTCTCGGATTTTTATTTCGAAAATTCGGACGCTTTTTGCGGCGGCGAGATGTTGTCATGGACCGGATAACATATAAACCGGATTTCGACGGCGCTCAACCAGTTCTTGTACGTTCTGTAGATCGGTGGACCTGGGAATGCCTTCGCGTGCACCTTGGGTCGGCAAGAGGAGAAACGTAACTAAATGCGCGGGTTCGAACTCCACCGTTGCACATTTACATTTATATGGGATGGCCCGTCTTACAGGGTGATGCAAAAAGTGCTATCATGGACGTTAAATGTTGGCGAATAGTTAGCCCTAAAAATATTTTTTTGTACAGCAGACAGAAAGAATTGACTGCGAATATGTTGAAACGGCATTTTCTCGGCCACTTCCGGTCTCATTAGTTGGCGCAATGGATAGATCATAATATGGAATGATCAAAAAAGGCCGTGTGTTCCAATGATCCAAAACACTAGTCCAACACAGTTGGCTCTTGATTTTAATTACCTTCCTATTCCATTCTCGCGTGAACTAAATAGGAACGAAGCACCTACGATTCGACTGCTAGCTAAGATGTTGGCACTCATCGTTGATTGAGGACAACGCTATCGCGTCAAGGGGGTGCTCCTCTGAGGCCTCTGGGTCCACTCAACCGGAATTTAAGGGCACCGAAAACGTTCGACGGTCTCTGCCAGTTCCCTCTTTGGAGAACACTCAGATTGTCGGTCAATCAACTGCCAGTTGACGTCGCGTTCTTCCGTCCGTTTGGGAATGGAGAAGGTGGCAGGAAGCGGTGGGATGCTACTTGATGGTGAAGAGGGGCCTAAACACAAACACAATTGTGGTTTACCTAATTCTCGCTAAGGTATATAGATGGGTGCGGTTTGTTTGCCGACGTAGGACGCTGTTTGTCGCTTGTCTTGGAAATTCCTAGCAGACATAACGTGAACAACAGGAAAAAGCTATAGCAGAGTTTGGCTCTGTCGGGTGGCACCGCGTAAATGGAAAAATTGTTATTTGCCCGACGTGAAAGCGAATATATCTCAACCCGGTGTGACGTCCAAGTTTCTAACATAGTCTAGGATGCGTGGATCTACTCCTCGTTTCACGCAAGCAGATATTGAGGTGAAGATAACTCTTGGTAAAATTGAGATACATTTGATGAGTCACGCTAAACTGTACTAAGTGCTATTCAAAGTCCATCCTCGATCAAAATACGCTCCGTAGTGAACGAATCTTTCGTCGCGATTTTTACAAACAACAATATTGATCTTTCTTTTGGAGAGTCCGTCGAGAACGTCTAGTATCGCAACTTCGTCATCTTTTGCCAAGCTTTTGTTACGTTTTTTCTTCTCCTATTTCAAAGGACGGTCAACCTGCAAGCGACTCTAATTTACAGTCGTCAACTTACCCACGAGTCGAAGTGCAAAAGATGCAAGAAAGAGATAATAAAAACACGTTGTAGAGTAGCCTATGTTGATGGAAAGACCATTAAAATTTTCTCTCCGTTAAATTTACAAAATTACAGTCGTTACCTTATCACAAATATATGGCTAGCTTTATACGAGTTGGCTTCCAGTATGAAACATAACTTTCGTATATATATATATAACGCAGCTGCCTCTGCATGAAAGGTAGAGGCAAGTTGGGTTGTTTATTACAAGCGATGCGCGTTACTGAGACGTAGTGACGCATATGTGGAGGGAAAATGCTGAGCAGTGAAGACTGGCTTGCGAAGGAGAGAAGAATCTGTGCTAGTCTAATAGTCTCTCCCTACTTCGTATCCCTTCGAGCCGTTCTATGCCGAACATACGGTGACAGCACGATAATATTTGTAGTTACGACCAGGCACCTCATTAGCGACACAAAAATGCAGATTATATCACTCTTTGCTATCTGTCGATTTGGCCATGGTTCGTACATTTACGTGCCTCTACGCTCAACAAAATTTAACCGTCGAATCTATTGCACTATAATGGACGTGCAGGTTGAAAACACTCCGATGAGTGATTGTAAATAGCCGCTAGCGCAGGACAGGCAAATGCGTCGCCCGACGCTAGTTATCGTTTTGGTCGGCTTTCGTATATAAGATTCATTTTCTAGCGCTCATTCTGTGGTGACGCTCGCTGGGAGGGAAAGAGGAAAAGCGAAAAAAAACCGAAAGAATTTATAGACTTTCTTTAAGAAAGCTTTTTCTCGGCTTTTCTAGCCAAAATAACAAAAAAAAACCTTGATTTAGACCCGTAACATTCGCCGTATCCCCTCGGTCGTGGTGAGGTGGTCGAATATTGTATACTAATAAATTCTTGCTGCTGTCCTTGATGCTGTGGCCGGCTTCTGCGATAGTGTGTGCACAGATTTATTGCACAGTTACGTTGCGTGTGTGCGTATTGACGCGTGTGTGTGCATAGGCCCGTTCGCGAAGTCTGTGAAAGGAGTACTTTTAACTTGTCTGTGGCATGAGCAGCGAACTATTCGCGACGTGATACGCGTCGTACCACAGCCATATCAGGTGCAGCTGTCACCTTGCGTGGCCTCTGTGTCAACTGGAGTACGCTTCAATTCAGCGAGCCAGTGAGGTGTTGCCATCATCTTTGGCGTTAACTTGTGTTCTTGGGTGCTTTTTCTCTCACGAACTGAACGAAAACTGTGGAAGTCGAAATTGGTGTACGGGCATAATTAAGACAATGCTAATGCTAGTTGCGTCTCAGGCCGGTTGATTTTTTTCGGCCGTCATGACCAGATTTTACGGTCAGCTTCACTGGTTGTTGATTCGCGTCATGCAATCGCCTGTCGACGGCTAATCTGTTTTATGGTTGGCATATTTTTGCCGCCCAAGAAAACTCATATGAGCCCTGCTTGCTCTGTAATCCATTTTGGCCGGGACGCAAAAGTACAACGGACGTTTTTTCTTATGCCTAAATAGACATGTTATAATTCTATCGGATCTCAGGACAAACTGCCGAACGGAAATTTTGCTCTGGTGGCAGTGGGGCGAATTTGAAACGACGATTTTAGTTGTTTGTTGAAGTAAACTAACTCAGAAGATTGTATGGCGAATAAGCACGACAAAACGAAAAATCAACGACAGTGCGGCAGCCATATAATGAAATAACCCGTCGTTTTCATTTTAGAAAGATCATATATATATATATATATATATATATATATATTGCTGTCTACTTGTTTGTGAACATTAATTATGTTGAAGCTCAGTGGCCAATGAAAGAGGTTTCATGAGCCTTGGGAAAGACACAACTGCCACTTTGAGCCGTTGTAACGCAGGCACTTCGACAACGGCTTTGCTCCAACCGCCTTCGTTACAAACGAAGTTCCAAAGCATCGTTATAAATCAACATCAGCACAGATATGTTACACATTGGTCGTATCTATTAACCTTAGTGGAACGAATATTCTATGTAATATTTGCATACAAGTTATATGTTCTGTTGCGTGCATCGGCCTGTGCCAGTGGATGTGCTGTTTTTATGAGCCGCATTTCCATGCACTACACCTTCATTTAGCTTTTTCTAAAAACGTTGATTTTTGATAAATATGGCACTGTACCCTAACTTAGATCACACAGTAGAAGGGTGTTTACCTGATTGTCGTTTGTATATTTTCGTAGTCTTTCGAAGTATCACTGTGATGTGTAATATTTGTGCATTTCGAATTCTCCAATTGAGAGGGCTTAACTAACCGGAAACGGCGAACAAATATACTCTGGAAGTCGCTTTTATTTTGTAAGGGTCACATGACCAAGTAGAAAAATTAACGGTCGAAACGACGATGAAATGACGGTTTAGCTGTCGAATCTAGACTTAAACACGGGTCTTCTAGTCGCTAGAATTCAGTGTCCTAAGGAGGTCGTGACCGTTTCAAGGGCTTGTCAGCTGTGGTCTTCAACACTTGCCGATTGATTTATTGATAGGGAGGTATTGAACAAGCGTATGATTATAATTACAATTTTAAGTTTGTTATTAGCGGAGTGTCAACGTGAGATGGCAATGCGTAGCCGCCTCTCACGAGAAACGTTCCACCCTATGGCTTATGCAAGTGAAGCGAATCGTCAGCTTTCGATAAATGCGGACGTAGCCGGTCCACCGTCTCTGGCGAGCAGTGAAGCTGTCTGTTTATTGGTTCCGAATGTGACCTCTCCGCTGTTGTTCACCATCGTACTTGAACAGCGGCCACGCCTGACATAGCTTACCTTTTGGCAGCTTGGTCTAAGCTAAGACGACCGAGAAGTCAGTCGACCGCGGACTAAAGGAACTGTTCCTCAAGCCGCCGCCATAATGCTGCTAAAGCGCTAACCGCATCGCTGAGATCCACAGTCTACCATCTGCCAGAGACTGATTAGCATCCTCTCTAGCGATCCATGGATCGCGTCATCTCCTCCAATCGCTCGTTGACGTGATATAGCGTTTATTGTTTGACCGAACGAACTGTACCGACTGAAGAGCAAAGCGCAGAGGGGTGACGAGAATGTGTGCACCGTCTGCGAGCCCTTATGGAGTCGCCGCTCCTCATCTGTGAGCGAAAAGCCTAATTTGGGGATGGCCGGAAAGGCGCATGACCGATTCAAGCGAACGGTGCGACGGTCACCGACGCCATTCAAAACGGACGGAAATAATACTATTGCAGGATGCGACCTACAGCCTTATCGGTCGCACAACGAGGTGGCGGCGTTTGCCGCTTGAGTTGGAATCCTTCGCTGGGTGGATGAGGCGTTCATGGCCTTGTTGGAATCAGTTGGCACTCGACACAAATGTCATTACAAACGTACACAGATGTCTTCAAGCCAACAGCGAGAATGACCACGAAAAAAGCTACGGGATTTCGAAATGTACCAGTGTAAATTGGTGAAACATACGGCTTGTGACAGAGGAATTCGGATTAGTGTATGCGGAATGCTGGCGCACTGTAAATAGATAGTTTCGGCGTGGTAGACAGCGAACTTACTCGAGATTTAACAGGATTGAGATTGGAGCGATGCAGAATGTTGATCGAATGCCAAGCCGGTTTAAAGTAAGCTTATTCTTTGACATAAGGCATTTACATTTGCGTCAGCAGTTCCTGTTTCTCTTCGTGTGGGCTCAACATAATGCAGCGTGAATATCGTCATTTACTAAGTTTGCTGCCTGCTATTGAGAAAAGAAACCAGCAGCGTCATCACATGCAGATTCTCGCATTGCTACTCGCATCGGAGACGGCATTTCAGCGTAGATTAGTCATTAGTATAATCGTTAGTAAGTACCGCCTCATGGCATAAATGTTCTTAACTCGAGCACTACTCTCGACTACATATCCTTGCTGGACTTCGAACGCCTGCTTCATCGCAGTTCGCGAGCCGAAATTGACTGAACAGCTATTAATGGCCAGCAGCTGGATTAAGCGCTATATTTACGTTCATCCGATGTTCCTAAATGGAGTGGACTGACTGATACGCAGTTGCGTTCATCGTCACTTGTCGTAACCAGCTGTGGTTGTTGCTGGGATGTAGCTGGATGCCGGCCTGACCGCTGGGCCTGACACATCGTCTACGTTGTACCAGTTCCTCAATGGCGTCGGCTTCCCGAGGCGTTACGCAATAGAGACGCAATCGTAGACAAGCGCAAGGATCCCCGCTTAAGGAAACGATTTCGGAGCTCGAAATGCGATTCCAGCTGAGTCGAACCGCTCATAGGCCGGTCTTCCGAAGCCGCTGTATAGCCGCGTCGACGGACGTAATCGTGTCCTAGTGTCTGACGATAGAAATAAGCAGCTTTGCGCGCGACCATTCTCCGTTGCAAAAGTACCCGTTTCGTTGTGGATAACACAGAACGATGAGCAGACATGCTCTTAAAGAATCAATTGGCTGAGAAAATCTGAAGACAAAACGAGCTACAAATTATTGTTATTCACATCCCTGATCTTGTCAAACTTGTATAGAACCGACAGCAGTAATTCAAATAATAATAATAATAATAGCTCGTCGTCAAGGGCTAGAATCGGTGGTTCTCAGGTCTTACGATAGTATAACGCAATTGTCGTGAGAGCCGGAGCGGGCTGTTGAATCATCCTAAAAACGACGCGGATAGTCGTCGATTCGTCTAGTTCGTAGACTAAGCGCAACCTCACAACGATGAATTCACGATTTGTAGAAAACGCACTAAAAAACCCCTAACTTCAGCTTGATGTCATAACAACTGAATGCGACAAGGTTGTGAGCAGTTTACTTTTGCGACTACAACGATCCTACTACGAGATCCGCGCTATCTGCTAGGCTTAATCGAAACAGCTGTCTTGTTGATGACAACAAGTTGGTGTTTGCAATTTGGCCGCAGTAGACATAAAATCACCAAGGACAGCTATGAAATATTTGTTTACATCTTCCGCTAGCACTGGTGTGCGATATTTCACCGTGACGCACAACGAACGCACGTCGATGTGGCGATTTCAATGAACGGGATGATGCAACGAAAGTTATTATTAATGCCATTGTATGACAGCATGACCCGTGCCTTGCCATTGCATTGTGGAAATGACTAAAAATAAACCACATTTGGCAAATATCGCCTCGACACGCAACAAGTCGTGACCAATCTGCGCCTAGCTTAACCATCGTTATTGAACTTCGTCACCCAAATTATTTTGTAGGATGGTACCGAATGATCCATTATTTACATAGAATTGACATGGAAGTACATATATATATATATACACAACATAAATAATGGAATCAACCACGCTAGTTATTTGCCTATGACTAAAAATGTGAGTGCGCGCGCATTACTCCTAGCAATAGTCCACTTTAATCGTCCATTTGTGAGGTGTAAACATTTTTGCTCACACTAACAATGACACCATAATGCGGAGGCAGCATTCGAAAAACGGCATTATTTCGAAAACAAATTTGCACTATTACGTGTGCCGATGTCTGCGTACACTTATTTGTCACGTTACGGCCGTCAGCGATCTGAACGCGTCGTTTCGGTGCCATCTCGAGGAATATGGAGGAACCACTATTTTACTACTGCTGCCGCCGCCGCCGCCGCCGCCGCCTATGATATATCATCGGCCAGATTGGAAGCGATGAGCCACTTTGGGCTTTCCGAATCGGTCACGTGCCACCAGGAATGGCATCGAAGACACACCAGTTTGTGGATGAACTGCTGGAGTAGCCACATTCCGATTGCGTGACCAACGGCTAGAGACACAGTCACACATCTGAACAGAGACAGGTGTGTATAGCTGAAGTTCGTATACCTCCTATGCGCAATAGAGAACCTGGTTGGGTAGTTCTTCGCTTGCCGATGCGTCGGATTGCCTGGACGGGCGGCATAGGTCGCAAAGGTAAAGCTGCTGTCATTTTCGAAATGTTCTTCGGCCGTTCAATCGTCAGTTGTTAAACGACGCAGAAAGCTAGAACAGGTTCGTCATCGGCCGCTGATTAATGAACAGAACCACTAATAAGAACATAGCATAATGGTAGTAAATGATTATTATTATTAGTACGACGTCATTACCCGTTATAACACGTTGAGCTGGTAAACGTCGCTGGAATAAGAAAAGCCTGCAGTTTCCTTCGACGCCAAAGAACGCTTGACTCGTTATACTTGGAAAGCCAACGTTCAAGCTTGCAGGCTGGACAGTTTAGTTTTGGTCCTTTTGAAAAATTTTACCTCAGCCTCATAGCAGCTCATTGTGTCATGGCTTCGACACGAGCTGGCGTCGCAACAGCGGCGACTCATGGCACCCGCCGGCAGGTCTGAGTGGGATAGCATCTATTTTTGAGTCGCTCTAATGCGTAAAGCAAACCGTCGTCGTCGACGAACGAACACCAACGGCGAAATTGTTTTTGCTAGAATCAAAGCCATGATAGTAATTTCGTTCCTTTGCGGTAGACGAGCGCCGACCGAGTACAAGATGTGACCCGTAAACAGATCCTGTACGTCGCAGCCTATCCGGCTCTAGAGCGTCTGACATCTATCTGGACAGACAATGGCACGACACGACCTTTGCGGCCGCCCTACTCAGCTCCGAAGCAGTGCCGAACTTCGAAGGAAAATTGCTGGAAGCATCGTCGCCTGTATCGAAACGTACAATGAAAGATAGCAGCTTACGTTTATGGATCCCGTTATATCGAATCGGATCCGCATTTGGGTGGACGTTATGTTCGTGGCAGGCCATATATGCGGTGAAATGCGAATATATGGTTATATACACAAAGGAGAGAATAAATGGTCGCTAACCCTCTGCAGTTATGCTATTGTGTAGCCCAATTTAGGCGGCATTGTTGTTGTCAGTGGCGATGGTGACGTTGTGTGTTGTTGTTCGCCATTTTCTGTATTTTTTAGCCGCCTATGCGTCTGCTTCGCTTCTCCCCTGCTCCGTTCCTGCCCGTTCACCCGCGGTGTGGTTTCGGCGGGTCTTTGAAAAGTCGGAGACGCTCGTCCGGTGGTGCTTCGACGTTGTTTGCCGACGTTGTGTTACACCTTCTTCTCCTTTTTATAGTAGAATAATACCACTATGTGGGCCACTTGTAGCGGCTGCTGTAGACGCCGTCGTTGTTCGCCGGCCAGACTTGAGCGCAACGCAAACGGCGGTGTCTACGGCAGCGATTCGTTAGGTCAACATTCGAACCTGCGTCCGTCAGGAACGGCCAGCCAGTCTGGTTGACATTGACCCGTCGGCCGTGACCTGGCCTCACACCGAACCGGCATCTGCCAGCGGCGTTTCCCTTCAAGACTGCGGAACATCCGCCGACAAATTCAACTGCAACGTCCTAACGTAATAATAAGTCGATCTACAACGTACCCGACATACCAACATTTTTTTTCTATGTCGCATTTTCTAACGAGAATTTTTCGTCGCGCGGCGTTTACGTTAACGAAACGTTGAGAAAGGGGGCAAGGGGCGAAAAAACAAATATAAGACGATATGCCGTTGACGGCACGCGAGAGCTGCTGCACGTAACGAAATTTCGTGTGTGCGTTCGACATAATATTGCACGACGAGAATCGCAACAGAGATTCCACGTACGACAAAGTTGTTTCCTGTCTACAAAATATTTAATGGAGCGCTTACGCAGAGAAGTTACGTCATCGTTCGCCGTAGAAACGCCGTAGGTTGATGCGCGTCAGCGCATCGGAATCTATTGGCCATGTCCGTTCATGTCCGTTCATGTCCGTTCATGTCCGTTCATGTCTTGAACAACATGCGACTGTACCGACCTGGCCAACGTGACAGAACACGATGTTCGATATATCCCAACGACGACCGTGCGTGACTCGCAGACCGATGCGCGCCACTATTCTTCACAGTCGGCCGTCTGTCTGATTAGTAGAAAGACGCTGCGCGAAACGGATGTATCTGTGTCTATGCGATCAAGCATAAAAGGTCCATCGACTCGTTGTTGGTTCTCTCAAGAGCTCCCGTAAAGGTGCCCATCGAATAGTGGCCGTTTTCCAGGCCGGCCAATGCTCGATGCCACCACATAGCGCTATGATCTTTCTATCGTATTTCTTAGTGGAAAAATCGCGACTCCGCACACGAACGGGCTACGTGTATCGAGCGCATAACGGCCGTTTAATGTTTGCTTACGTTTGCGTTCGAATCGTGATGGACGAACAGACTAGAGGCCAATGGCGGTGACGACGACCAACTGGATGCGCCGAGAGCCTAATGAAAAGGTGCGAACGGTGCTAAATAAACCGTTATAAATCGCTGCAAAGAGACGTGTTTGCTGTCAACTAATAATAACGGTCATTATCAGTTGTTGAATAGCGCGACAGAAGAAGAACAACAACACTACGCCACTGTTAGGCTGACCGGGAAGCCGTTTTTATCGGGTTCGGGCATTTTTTCGGGTTCACCATTTGTTCGGCGCTTTGTTGCGGCTCTGCTTTTGTTCGATAAATCTCTACGTTTTCCTCATTACGCGATATTGCGTCTTCGTGCCTTCTGGAATATTTGGAATTCTGCCACATAAGCTATAAAGCGCACGGGTCCTCGTAACGACGCCAAAGTATGACGCGTATGTTATGTTCATGATTAGTATCCAACTAGTGGCCTGTAATGAGGCTCCAATATTCTTCGATCTTCGTCGCGAGGTGGCGAGGGTAGGATCGGTGTAATGGTGGCCTTACAATAAAATAAACATGGCTTCGCTTTTCGTTATTCCTCCGGCTTCGCATGGGGTGTTGCGTTCAAGAGTCAATGTTTTCTGTCCGATCGCACTCGTCCATTGCTCCTGCAAGAACGAAGAAGTATAAAATGGACGGGACGGGACCCTGACGGTCATATATATATATATATATATATATATATATATATATATA
>MNPL01003597.1:0-12530 GCA_002081605.1 Tropilaelaps mercedesae | reverse complement strand
CGTTAACAGTGCGTACTTATATATATATATATATATATATATATGTATATATATATATATTAGTTTTATATGTACAATAAAACAATAAAATCTGAGATACACCTAGAATCTCGCGCGCGCGACAGTCTTACTGAGTACCGGTGCTTTCTTTGTGACTTTTTTAACGTTTCACTAAATTAAGAATTCCATCATCCTTGACGGTATCCGGACCATTTTTTTACGCGTACCATTCAGTCGGGGTCATCTTTATCTACGAAGTGTAATTAACAATAGTGTTCCGACCACGACCTAAAACGTTGTGAAGCTTCGCAGTTCTTATACTGTTTCCATGGATAACGCGGGAAAAGAAAATGTTTTGGCATGCACGGCTGGTAATGTACTCAATGATACAAATGACTTGTTAAAATGGTCTATTGACTGATCCGACCATTACATCGACAAGACTACAAGTGACGAACAAACGGGTTCGTCGAAGCGACGGTTGAGGGAGTCGACCACTCCGTCGGGTTCGATGTTCGTGCTCTTCCTCCTGTTCCCTCACTTAGCAAATGGAGAACATGAGCCCTCGGTGGCCGAGCAGAGTGGGGATGTCTCTTGAAGTCTGTCTTCCGGGGAGGCGGTTGCAAGGCAGGAAGAGCCGTATTATTGCCATTTGGAGTTTCGCTCTCTGGCGAACTCGTCGCGCTCATCTGAAGTTCGTTGAAGGTCGAGATGAGCTCCTGCACCTGAACGGGAGACACTGGTGATGGCCGGGAATCAAAATCGACGGAGTAGAATTTGCTCGTAAGAAGATTATCCGAAGCCGACGTGTGGAAGGTTGATCTACTCAGCGGCTTAAGTCTGGAGTTTCCACTAAGGACACCGGCGGGATTAGAACATGCGTTATTCTGCATATGTACGCTTGATGCTACACCGTTGTGCACAGGACTCCCATTCGACTGCCCATTGATGCTACTATGTCCGTTGAAAGGAACGAAGCTGTCTTCGAATCCGTCGAGGGTGCTGTTACCATTTGATAAGCCATTGATATTTTTTTTTGGCGAATCGTCAAGGCAGATGAGGTCGTTGACAACAGGCACGGCTGGAGGCGGTGATGTGGGCCGTCTAGGTGGAGTGGGTCGTTCTGGAGGGGTGACTCGTTCACTTGGTTGAGTTAGTCGAATATTTGGTGAGGTGTGCATCCGCTGCAGAGGCTGCGGGGTGCCGGAACTATGTCGTCTCAATGGCGGTCCGACAATATGGTCCGTAGGGTGACCATTCTGTGCGCCGCTGTTCATTCTAGTCTGAATGTCTCTGTATGCTTTTCGGCCCTTGTCCTTAACGAGATTTCCTGTATGCTTGACCTGCTTATAAGCCGATCGAACGGCCGATGCTGGTTTTTGCTGCAACCACTCCTTGCACTTGAACCTATAAGGGGCAGTAAAATACATAGCAGACAAAAGAAAATAGTTCATAGAAACTAAACTAACTCCCTACCAATATATTTACTGGCCACTGCGGGATAACTTTCAACTAAGCTAGTACAATAGGAAAAGTGTAAATTAGAAGCATACGTGAACCATGTGCTACCAGGAGCTTGAGTTATTATCTTGAGTTATTATGATCTATATAAAGGGATCAAACGATCTAGCCGGTACAACGTGTATATGGGTGTATTTGTAGAAATTGCTATAATATTTTGTCTAATTGCTCTTACTTGTGACTATTTTTATTAAGTATGGCTGTCTCAATCTCGAAGCGATCGGAAATAGGCTCATTCACCCGGCGCATCCGATTCTCGACAAACTCGGCAAAAATTTGAAGTTGTAACATTCCTTCCAAAAATGACCGCAGCGAAGAAGGTTGTGCCTGCAGGAAACGCTCCTTATCAAAGTCCACCTGTAATGAATAAGAATACCGTTGAATTGACACTAGCTTCAACCCTGAAGGCATCACAGATAGAGTATCTTCAGGGTTTAAGTCTAACGACTTCCATACATTCAAGATTTTATACGGGTTGGTCTCGCTTCACGCATCCGAGTGAACGATCGAATGGATCACATAGAACAGGCTCTCTGTTGATTTGCATAATACAGCTAGGATTTTGAGTTGATTCTGTCATGTATACATTGACATTAAGTAATCGATCAGACGTTTCTACAATAACATGGATAACTTTATAATAAGTCAGCTAGGGCATCGGCAGACCCTTAAATTCGTCGAGCTCGGTGGTTTGGTTCATTCGTGTGCGCCTTGCGACCGGAGGAGACGTAGATGCACAGGTTCGATCCCCGCGGTTGCACGTTTACATTTATGACGCTTACATTTATTACAAATGGCGTCTACATTTATTAAAAAGCGCCACCGTAGACGTTAAATGTTGGCTGATGGTCAGCCCTAAAAAATATAAATCTTTAAATTCAAGCAAGTATCAATGCGTTGCCACCTATAGTAACAACTTGGAACAATAGATACTCTAATATAGGTATTGCTATTTGGCATTGTTATAAAGCTGACACAAACCCAACAACCGGATTTTCTTTTACTATGCGTTTTTACAAAGAAACTAAGAGTTTTTTTTTTACTCACATACAAACAACACCACTGAGCACAGATTTTTTGAGGGCACATTATTATTGAAGACAAATTAGACCTATAATTATCAAGAAAGGAAATGAAGGACGTGTCTGGTCTGTATATCAGTTCAAGAAACGTAAAAAATTGAGCAAATACCTGTAGACTCTGTGAATTTATTCGAAAAGCATATACAGGTAATCAATTTTGGGATGAAAAGCCGCTAGACTGACCTTCCCGTTCCGCGGGTTTTGCCGGAATCCCGAGCGGTAATCTCCGATCAAAATAACAAGTACGTGCATAAATGCCTGTGCGAATCCGTCACCTAGAAAAGAACAGAATTATCATAGATACTTACGCAGCATCTAATTTGTAAAAATGTTACCCGAACGTTTTGTTTACACAGCTAACCGTTGCATATTACTCGAGATTATTACTGGAGTAAACACACTCAGTAAATCTAATTTCAATTAATACGATCGATATGGTGTGGAACTAACGTGATAATACACTGGCCTCATTCGTTGGCAGAATAAAAACCATCAGTAAGTATGAAGCGCGAAATAAGCTTAATTATCTTGATTTTCATGGTAATCGTGCTTTTACTCGCTTAATCACTTTCGATTGCCCTTTATTTGGTATTTTAGCTGTAGCGACCATTTTGTCTTCCGCAATATCTTACCAACTCTTTAATCGTGAAAGCTATTTTCGTTTGTGACGTTCATCGCCCGAGCCGTTTAATACCGTGTATCTAAAATGGGGTTTTTCACTTACGTAATGTAGGGCATTATGTTAGACAGCGCCGTTTATTACTGTGATAGATCCATATGATCAACGATGTCAGTTTGCGCTTTTTATGAACAACTTTTTTTTTATGACCAACGAAGTGCAATTTTCATACTTGATTCACCGTTTTTTGGACCTACGGTGAAAATTTAGAAATAGACGCATGGTGTTTTTTCTGTAGTGAGATTGCGTAGAACAAAATTTAGCGTAGGATTATGAAACAGTATCCTCATAGAAATTTAGGATACGGTTAATTCCTTTACGGTTTCTTAAGTGTTGCTTTCCGGTTTTGTATAAATAGATATAACATTGCTGACATCACGAAACGTGTTTCATGCAAAGCTGTGTTCTCTATTATCTCAGATTTTTTGCATTTTAAATTAGTTAACTTGTAACTGATGTATTGGACAATGCTATTTGCACAAACTTTGAGTTCAACAATTCATCATAGCCATTATACATCAATGCTCAAATGTTATTATCATGGACCTTTTAAGCTAGTTGTCCTGGCATACAACTTTTTTGCAAATATAGCACATCTGATCAAAAATGAAGACTAGGCAAAAAGTTTGCATTTATTAATTCAATTTTTTTACATAACCTCTCCAAAAATGATGTTTTTCCATTGGCACTACAATGCATGCCTTCTATCTAGTGCATTAATTACAATGTTCCTTGTTCAATGCAGGGCCTTAATGGGCTCGGTAACTGGTTAGATCGCGACGCTATTAGTTTTCTCATGAACCATAACATCAAGTTGGTGCACAACAGCAATCCAGCGACTATAGTGAACTTTGGAGATTAAACGGTTAACAGACACATATCATTAAAGCCATCATATTTGGTGCCTTTCTACCTTGTTTATTATACGCTTGCAGTTTATATAAAGACAACTTACGGGAACTTATGTATTAGACTATGCACACGGCGTGTGCTACAATACGGTGGGATAAGATCGAGGAGTTGGACATTGATTTAAAAAAATGTGCCTTAATCTTGGGTAATATAAGGGTAGAAAATTTGAATATGAAAGATTTAATTAGCCAGTTCATTTACACGTTATTTCTTTTTTGTAAAAGCTGCCGTAGAACTAACATAACTTACCGAGCTGTGCATCTTGATTCTTGAGCTTCCGTTTTAGACCCGCTTCTATCTCACCGGGTAGAGCGTCGCGGAACGGATTGGAGAATTTGTTCTGATCGGCATGGTAAACGACTACGTCGCCCAATTCTGACTGGCGGACGCGCTCCCACGTGGAGGAGGGCACGCCTAAAGTATGATCCATAAAACAAACAAGTAATCCGACAAACACGTTTTGACAAACTGAGTGACACACATGCGATTTTTATGCATTCATGCTAATTTCATGTTCTCATTGAGAAGTATTGAAAGATATGTCTAGTTTTTATTTGAATCTTCGTAGACCCCCCAATGACAGCAAACATTTAAGATAGCAAAAATACAATGAACGCAGAGGAAAATATATTCCTTACGTCCATAAAATAAAATTTCCTTTGCATCTCAGAAAAAAGATTGAGCGTACGACATATTGGGTTTACAACGTATATTTAGTTTCATGTTCCCTAGTAGCGTCATTATGTTTTACCATAGTGAGGGTGTCACCACTTTAAAAGGATGAATACGGAGTGAAAGGTGTGTCGTTATCTCTGCCCTTCTCGGGTCATTTGAGTGCTTTCAGAGAATAAAGAATTATTGAGGATGCCTCGACACGAGCTAGCTTAACATAAACAAATAATGTAAATCACATACATTAGTCTTGAATTAATTACACAAATTTCATCACTAATAGGGTATGTAAGAACACCGCGCAGCGAAGATGCAAGATGAAGATTTTGTTGCAGACATCATTGGAAGGCAAAACTGCATTATCTGTGGTTTCACTTGAAATATTTAAATTCTTGAAGAGGTGAAATCGTATCCAGATTAAATCTGTTTGTGATGACAAAATAAAAGTCGATGGGATCAAATTATTTCTTACGGGGCTTTTGTCGCTGAACCCATTAGACCCCTGACAGCAATTTTTCTGTCTAGGATCACTGCCAGCGCGCAAGCCTATAATTCCACTGTTCTAAGCTTTACATAATTTCAATTATATGCAGTTCTAGTTCCAACACTTAAATGGATATATTGGCATATAAGCCAAATTATTCAGTTCATTGGAATAATCGCTACCTATTGATTTTTTTTTATTCAAAAACTTTTGGGCCTTATAACTAAGATTATTAATATTCATTATTTTTATTAGTAAATATTGCATTACACTTAAGAGCACGTTTACTTTCAACAAACAAAGAGCGCCCTGTTCTATTTTGAGAAATTTGACTTTATTCTGCGAAATTATCATTCAAAATATAATTCTCTATGACATAAGAAATTGCCTTGACGTAGAGAAGGTCTGCTCGAATTTATACTCCTGCTTAGGCCTTCAACAGCTGGATTTCGGAACAAAAGTATCTAACAGGCTTACATTGAAATATGTATATGTAGAACGCCCTCATATGCTATACCATGTTATGTCGTACCTAGCACACGTTTTTGAGGAGCAGGAGATTAACTTTATAAAATCCAGCCCAGCCTTTATAGAATCGACATCTCAGATGACATTCTTGGCCGAACTTGTTGTCATGATTTGTAGCCTTACTCCCGAAGCATCCATTGCGAACAACTTTTTCCGTTCGGTTAACAACCCACCTAGCGCTACCTTGCTTGAGTGAAAACTTATGTGACTTGAAAAAATGACACCTTCACAGTGTGATCAGCCAAACCTAGGATGCCGCCGCGTGAAAAGAAAGCTCTCAGTACTAAGGCTTAAGACAAAATTTACCTTCTCTCATCCCTCGCCGCCCTTGAGGGGTGTGTCATAGATAATCTTCGACTTAGATCCTTTACAGTGGACACTTTTTCCTTCATTAACCTAGACGCTGTTCACGAAAAAAGACCATTAGGCTGCCTCAGTACAAGATGGTAAAGGTATAGTAATTGTTGGAGCTGTATGCTTCTGCAGCGTGGCCCTGGAGTAAGGTACATGCCAGCCGAATTGCAGAAGTGCTCTCATACTAAAAAAGGCTAGAAATAAGAGATCAATAACTTTTTGGCATGGGCGCTTAGAAGTCCAGAATATTGGTGTGGATCGAGCCTAGCAACATGTCCCGTAACTTTAACTAGATAGACGTACTTTGCAACCCTAGAGCCAATGCTTTCTATAAAATGCAGCGATTCAAGATTCTGTTGCGCCGGATTACAGAGGCATATACACGGCAGAAGTTCCCGTTGAAAGTCGAATACGAGACTTTATTATTTTTTGTCTAGAGTTATTTATTTTCCATAGAAACATAGTACAAACATGAGTGGCAGACACGATGTTGGGTCGCTATATAGAGTTATGGGTATTGCTATTATAGATTCCTTAAAAATACAAAGTTTGACAAAATGTGGCACCGTGCACATCATTAAGGACACAATTCTAGAATCAATGTTTGTCTTCGCACTTTAATGGATCTAACTGATGGACCAATAGCCAACCATATAAAATCAATATGCACTTGGTACGATTCAACCATCTGCAAAATACTCCATTAGGGTATAGGTCCTTTCACAAAAATAGCATTAAATGTTGTACAATGTCGAATATACTCAAAAGAACATGTAACAGTTTCAACAAACAAATAGGCACATATTATATATTATGTAATAATTATAATAATATATAATAAGTATTATGCATTAAAAATAATCAAGCATTGTGGCATTACTATGATTACGCCGTCTCAGGTCATCAGAAGTATTCGTTAAAAAATTAGCTATCTCATGCCAAGGTTGATAAATAAGATGGTAGTCGCACAGCTAGTTACAGGTGTAGTACACCTAGTTAGAATATCGAAGTCAAATAAATGTCACCAAGCCTGAAAATGCAAGAAATGCAAGGGGTATGAAAGGGCTCTGAGACAGCGTACAGCTTCATTACATCATTTTCAAACGATTAATTTATAGGAAAGCTTTTATTACTACCAGTACCACTAATACCACACTTACTACTTCTGAAGTAGTTATGATTCAAAAACTTACCAATCAGATAAGGCATAGGTGCGTTAAGTGTGTCTACCACACTCAGGGGCAGTACGGGAATGAAAAGATGTTGCCACTGCATCGGGTAGATGAGCAGATTGGCTGCTTGGACGCACGACGATAATCGATTTAAACGGCTGAAACCCCACAAAAATCTCGTGTCACGATAAGCACTCGTCTGTACACATCCCACGCCTAGCTCATCACATACAAAAGTGACTAAACACCTAAAGAGAATAATAAATAAACACTGCACAAATATATAGGTCCTAACTGAAGTTCTTGATAGAAGTCTAAGCTTAACGACTAAGAGCGACGCTTACGATAAAACAGATTTCTCTTACCGTGATACGATGACGATTCTCCGCTCGTGAAGCATGGCTGTAAAAAGTTGCACCATGGTATTGTGATCGCAAGCATTATAATATTCTGTTAAATTACGATCTTCCGGTATAGACGGCGGGATAGTATGATTACAACAGATATGCGACCAGGCCGATCGACCGTGGTTGTAGTTTACCACCTGAAAAGAAAAAACGAAATAAATTGTGAGAACAACAGCAAACCATGCTTTCAAGATAAACGAAGGTCCAATTTGAATTTACTAGATTGCGTGTGAGTCATATGCAACCACCGAAAGTGATTTTAAGAAAAAATTTTTACTACGATTGTATTTATCTATATGCATGGTAAGAATTCTCAATAGAAATTTTTCTCAAGTACCATTAAAATATATCAGGTTACACCCTGATGACACTAACGCTTCCCCAGAATGGTTAACAAGGATCGCATTCAAATATCCACAAAATGTGTTTGTCTCGACTCCAAGATACATCTATGAGCCGTTTAATTTTTCAACAATCAACGGCACATTGCAACGCATTTAAAAAAGTCCAGCTTAAAATTTGAAATGATGTAATTGTATAGTGAACTTCTGCGTAGAATGTGCAACAAACATGAATTAATTTAATAAGCTCGAAGTAGTAAGAAACGAATGTGCAACAAACATGAATTAATTTAATAAGCTCGAAGTAGTAAGAAACGAAAGGTGTAGAAGTGCCTTTAGTAATTCTATATATAGATTTCTTGTAAATTAGAGTCAGTCTTGCGGTTCTCATGACATTTGAGCAGCTGCACCAGCATTTAATGAAGGGTATTGATAAAAAATTGATATCGCACGATTACACTGCATTACTCTATAATAGTAGGAACGTGTATCACTTGTATATTCAGTAAGCCTGCATATCAGTAGTACTAATGCTAGTAGTACTAAATTAAATTGGGTACAACCATCGCTTGTCCTCTTACATAGCATACACTGCTGCTGCAGCAAACTTTTCATGCAATGCTCACAGAGTTGCAGTATTAGCTGTGCTACTTTAGAATAGGTTATATTTTAGGATATCGCAGTTGAATTCTTCTCATTTACTCCCTGTGAAAGTAGGAGTAGAAGTGAGGGAAGGAGGATGGTCTAGGCACGTAGAGTACCACGATGATAAGAGAAATAGGGGGATTTTTTTAAACAGTATCGGAAGTCATGCGATATTGTGGTTGCACTGCCTCCACTATTGCAGACGTGACAAGACATCAAGAGGCGATGACGTTCATTTCTTCGACGCCGAATGGTTAAACTAAAAAAATCTACGAAGAATAAACATTGGACAAACGAATTTCGTTTGTAGAGCCCACCAAGATGGCCCCACCAAGGATCCCCGCCGTTGCACAATTACATTTATAAGGTCCGTCTTACGAAGTAATGGAGTAAGCGCTACCGCACGTTAAATGTTGGCTGACGGTCAGCAGTACCAAAACATCACTAACAAGTACCGACAAAATCAGATCACTTCTTTACTCGCTTTATTTATGTTTCTCGCTTAGATTCCGCTTACTAGCATGCTTACAGGCAACAAGATCTTACAACCAAAATGCCTTGAGCCATAAATTGTTTCGTACCTATTTTCTCTTCGCTGAAAGCGGTATATGAACAGACAAACTTGAACCGCAGAAACATTGTAATAGAAACTCCACTATTAGAATACTGCGACGTGCAACGACTTTCGCTCTTCATTTTGCAAAATAGGTATTTAAAAAATTAAAAAAGGTTATCGCTACGGAATTGTACTATACCATCGATTTTTTACTGTTTCGTCTTGGTTTTATACCCTATCGATATGTTAATTCAAATTCTGCTGAATATAAATGAGTATTTATAAGACCCGTAGAGTAACCTCTAATCCATGATTGAAGGAATATTTCTTATATTGGTATTGATTTCTTACTTTCAGGGTCTTACGGGCTTTTATGGCTACCGATCAACAACTTCTGAGCAAGACCTTCAAAATGATCTTGAATGGATACCGGCAGAAATCACTTGTGTCTCCAAGCCATCTGCAATTTTTTTTTACAATTTAATATTACAATTTACAATTTAATATTATCCCTGTGTCGTTGTTGCACATTGAAAAATTCAAGTTAATTAGTTTCTTCTCTAAAATCAAACGTTATTGTATACAAGGATACACAACGGCTCGGTACGAGGCGTAATATCATGGATCTTTTAGAGCTGTGCTAGTAGATCAGCTAGATCTAAAGGTAAATTTTGTTTTAATCAGCTTTGGTAAACGCGACCGACTGAACAATTTTCAAACCTGCCAATCATCTTCTGCTCTTCTGTCGTATTAAAGAAATAATAAATGTTCATTATTCCATATTACAAGTGCTTGCTTTAGCTTTGCACACTTTTATTTTTTCATGCCATTTCTTTTTGAATATTATTACCTGTAATTTTGTTTCTAATTTTTGTAAGGTTCCAATGCCAGAATGCCAATGCTTCTGTTACCATGCAAGCTTTTATTTAGGTTTTATTTAAAACAACCACACAACGCCGTTAATCCTTTCCATTTTGTCTGACGTGCTAAACTATTGACATAAAAACGGTATCAAATAAATATTATTACGCTTCCATTATGGTCTCCTGTTTCCTATCGCTATCAATATACATCGCATATCAGACAACAATACTAGCAGCGTGTCTCGGGAGCATTATTACGCTCAGATCATCAAGTTAATCACTACAGACTTGAATTGATCAAAATGATCCAAGACGGATAGTCGCCAGCGTCTACTAAAGCCATATGGGTTTCTCCTTAAGTAAGCGCTACAACGACCAACTTATACTTACCGCAAATCGATAGCAATAAATAGTTATAAAGCAATGACCATCTATTTCATCATTTAAAAAATTTATAGAAGCAAGACCCATATAAAGAGGTCTTTGTAATTCTTCTCCATCATCTCATCGTAATTTACCTTTTTTGTTTTAACAACTTTTTCAAAATAATGCTACAGACACATGGGAAAGAAATGCATTTTTGTAGTTATATTCACCAGATGAGCTGCACGTGTTTGTACCTGTTTTGAATAATTATAAAGTAGAGTAGGGAACCTAATTTGGTTGCTACCTATAATAAGCGTAATCTATAATGGAATCGTCTTGTATTTCAGACTAATACAACTAGTTTCTTCTTTTATAGGCGTTGCATAGGGTAGGCGACATATCGATGAAGCTAAGTATAGTAAGCTAGTATAATCGCAATGAGGTCGACTAGAGAATACCGTTCTGCAAAGTAGCGTCAACCAATGCCATCACAGCTAAGCCAATGGGTAACTCACCAGAAAAGCCCTAACTCGAATATTAACACAATAGAACAGTAGTTCATCTCTGGAAATGTGAATAATCTCTCGTACACACTTAACCCGCCATGGCGCTTCTTATAAACGCTATTTTTAAAAGAGGAAATGTACCTTGTACGTGAATAAGATATTGTTGCATTAGCAGTTTATTATTAGGAAAACGGGGTTTTCAAAAAGCTTATCTCATGGAGACATGACTTCATGTTACTACTAACCGTTGAGAGAACATGAATGTACTTACAAGCGTATAAGCATAATAAAATGATAGTTAAATAAGTAAGCCTTTCGCTTGGACTACTTTACTACGAAATTTAGGCAAAAGCAGAGACTTGTTGAGACGCAAAAGCTTTCAATAGATGATTATATTCAGTGAAATTGCTTACTCGCAAGCTTGGCAAATAACTATTCCAATATAATTGTATATCTGTTTATCAGACATCGAAACAAAAACAATAGGCACTTGTCAATAGTAGATACTCTGAGAAGCTAATACTATAATAATAATTTTTTTTAGCTGGTGGCGTCAAGACATATCACTCTCTAAAGCTAGCGCGATGCGATTGACTCATAACCAAGAAAGCGAAAAGCGGGCGAACTGTGAAGAAGAATCTGATTATTTGGAAATCCTTTACCTTTCGCGCAATAGAGTTGAGTTAAAGGCGATACGGAAAGGTAAACGGAGCTGATTAACATCCGCCCCAAAAAATAAGTTAAATCGTACTAAAACTTTATAGTCGTCGCAAAGGAAGCGCGCAAGCAAAGTAACCGTTCATGTAGGGGCGTCTCTGAGCTGGTATGCGCTGCCAGACCACATGGCTATTAAATATCTTTAAGGGGAAAAGACTATAATCGATGGGTTGGAAGTATTGGCTGCGCTTTTTTCTCTTTGTTAAGTTAAATATAATCAAAGCTACCTTACAGCTGTGCGCCATAGATTTGCTCTGTTTTTTTCACGGAATTAATTACAGGAGTAATCGCAAGGAGTAGAGACACTGGTTGGTGGACCCTTGACACAGTACAGATATAAATATAACGCTTTTATGAAGAAATTGAAGTATCCAAAAGGAGTATTTTGTGACAAATTTAAGTAATTTCGCAACATTAATTGGTATACCTGTAGAGACGAGAAATACTCACAAGCTGGAAGCCTGGTTGTGGAACATTAGACGTGTAAAGATTGTCTAAGAAGTCTTCGACTAGGAAGTCCTCCCTGTTAGCTATCAGGTCCGAGATCTGATTCAGTAGCCTATAGAAAGTTTCGTGCCAGGGAAGGTCGGAGACTAGAACCTGAAAGATCAGATAAAGAAGCAAAACGTAGGATGAAGAAAATATACGAAATCATTCGGGCTTATAGACACGCATAAGAGTGATATATATATATATATATATATATATATATATATATATATATG
>MNPL01003593.1:0-16182 GCA_002081605.1 Tropilaelaps mercedesae | reverse complement strand
TATATATATATATATATATATATATATATATAGGAAGCTAGAAAGGGGAAAAAAGGTAACCATACTTTCCAAATAACAGTACGCGGTTCGCAGATGGGACATGGCCAAAATTATACGGTACCCAGCTATACAGAGTTCTTAAGCGGGTCTAAGTAGACCAATGCGTTGCGGCGCCATTGTATACCTAAGGTAAGCAACAATAAAGTCTCGCCTGCGCGTGCTGGACTTAGTATTGCACGCACAGAGCATCAATTTCACCGACGAAGACAATTTCAGCAACCGTAATGACATGAAAGCCCACTTGGCACTTTTACGCAGTGAGCTCATCTTCACTAAACCGGAAATAGTCGGTGATTTGCGAGGACGAGTAAAATGTGCAACATTAAAAAACAAATACTATAAATATTGACTTGGTTAGAAAAAAAAACGGCCACATCTAAGCTTGCTTTGGCATGTTAGGACGTAAGGTGTGGAGCATCGTGGAACGGAACCAGGAGGCGTGCGGCAAATTTTTGTTACAGGTAGCTTAAACGGCTGTGTTTTCGGTTTGTTTTTGTCTATGCCGGGGCAGCACGTTCGCCAGAGATGAATTTCTCCTGTGAGAAAGCCTCCCGCCCCGCCAATAGTTAAACAAATAATAACCGCGTGCACCTTCAACGTCGTCGGTTTCCACCTGGCCCTGGACAGCAGTTGACTTAAATATGCGTAAACGTCTGACTGGGCGCATTTGAAGGAACTTCCTTTCGCCTTAGGGCATTTCTGTAGCTATTCGCAGCAGACCCAAACACATCGATACATCGATGGCAGCAAAAAGCGCAGTGATCCAGGCCCGGCTAGGTCTGCTTTGTAGCACCTTCGTCGGCTTACCTTCACCTCTGCTCTGTTGCGGGACGGCGCTTACCGGAAAAGCACGGCGAATGTTTTTCCAAACTAAGTGCTCTTCTCCGACTTTCGGAGTGAACAACTAAACAATAGCTCGACGGCAGCGCCGCTTCAGGCCGGCTGTGGGCTTGGCCAAAGCTGGGTGCAGGCTTTGGCATAAAAAATATCAGCTATTAACTGGCATCTCCCTCACAGTCGGATGCGAATAGGGACAACTGAATATCGCCCTAATAAACAAGGAAAGAGGAATTTCTAGTCAATTAGTTACAGGTCCGTGCTGGAGTTCATTTTATGAAGCTGCAAGGATTCAAAAGCGAACAGATAATCATACGGCGTTTGCTGAGGGCGCGCGCTTATCCGGTAGTGTCCTTGATAGCCGTATTTTCCTAACACTATAATACGGCTCATCGTTAAGTATCTCAGCTTTTACTAAGCGAGTAGGTTATTCGCTTTCAGGCGTGTCGCCAGGCATTACGAAACATAATGATCAAGCTTGTGATGAAGTCGTTAAAAGGCCAACATGTCCTAGGTAACAAGATAAGTATCGCTGTACTAAAAGTCTTGTAAAGACCACTAATCTGCAGCGATAATATCCCATTTTATGTAACGCGCACGTGTCCGGCCCGCGAACGAACATTTAAGCAAATAA
Organism: Tropilaelaps mercedesae; assembly: GCA_002081605.1. NCBI lineage: Eukaryota > Metazoa > Arthropoda > Arachnida > Mesostigmata > Laelapidae > Tropilaelaps > Tropilaelaps mercedesae. The sequence continues at coordinate 14,651 of MNPL01003593.1, read as the reverse complement.
GCAAATACAGCGACGCCCGCTTTATATAGCCTGAGGCTATATAATTACCCATCACCCAAGGCCGTGGGTGGAAGGCGGCATGTGCAAATATTCAGACTCGGCTCTCGGAATTCCCATGCTAAGCCTAGGCCGTTCAGTTGGGATCTTTAAGCTTCGCAAGGACAGATAAGCTTCGTCGAGGGTACAGAGGCCTTCCCGTATAACCTATGATGGCCATAACGCCAGTACTTTTGGGTTCTCGTTTTTCCAGAGATTCGTTTCGTGCGCTGCTCGTATGCAGAGACTTCTAAGGACCGATACGGTAAACTGGCATCTTCAACTGAAGGTCTTCAAATCAGGCAGGTGCATTAAAGACCATAACGAAAGAGAAGCGAAATAGCTTTTCTGGAGGTAGCAGCGCAGTATTTTGTCTATGGAAGATTAATGAAGTCTGGGTTGGGCCATCGATTGAGCTGTTTTAAAGCACCTCTCGAACCAAGTCAGTTTTGGCGCGTGCGAGGTCTACTGGCGGCAGTACCAGCTAAGTTTTACCAATGAATTATTTTTTTGACTCTTATCCTCTCTTGCATCCTCCATGCAGTTTCTTATGAGTGTTCCGGTGAAAGGGTGCCAGACGGCGTGATATTAATGCATCCATGTGACCTAGATTTATTTACGGCTGACATCCTTGGAGGGGTATCTGCCCAAGTTCCTACACAGATATCTCCGGCTACTTTAGCCACATAGTCAAGTATACACACTTGTAGCCCTGATGGGGGGATGCACTTCCCAAAGGCACTCGATGATGCCCTCAGGTAAGGCTGCGCTCGGATGGGCTAGGCAGCAGCCGAAGAAAAAAATAGAGCTATTGCCTGGCTCTACACCCTTTTAGTCATTACGCTTGTTGGCTGATTTGGTCCATATGGATGGAAGCATTGGCCTTGGCCCTTGTATTCCGCATGGGCCCTTTCGAGGCGGCCCGACTTACGTATGACCATCATCACAACTAGTTTGGGCTGCAACCGGGCGTGTTTTTTGGGTCTGTCGGCCTAAAAAGCAGGACAAAGGCGGCGGGAAGAGAATTGGCGAATCTGAAGACGTTCAGAATAGCCTCTTCAGGCCAGAACAGCGAAGAGAGTAGCAGGCGCGTACGAGGAAGGCTTAGCGCAAACAGCTATCCTTGGACGTCATATTCCTCAGTGATGTATATAGTACAGTAAACTTATTGGTGGAGACAGACCGCGACCGCAATATAAATAGAGTTCGGCGTTCATTATGTACTATGTGGATTGACAGTGAACCAGTATTTAAATCGCAGATTCTGTAGTAACGTCGAGTGTAGACGTTAAATTACAGAGGTTTATTGGTGCTTCGCATCGTACGTGTGGCTGTGCTCAAACTCCAACTGCTTGCAAAGGAGAAGGCGTTTACGAATGGCTGGAAGCACCGGCTAGAACTGATTAAAATATTTAAGCGTTATTTCAAATAAAACGGGCACAATACGTAAGAAGAAGACAATTCGTTAATAAACGAAATCATTATCGACTGCGGTGCCACAGAGACCCGGGAGGTATGAGGTTATCGTCGTCTATGCACGCGCCTCATTATTCACCTGAATGTCGCTTTTTATGTGAAAGGTGATATTCCGCAAAAGTCCTCCGCAAATAGGGTTGTCTAATTCTACGGATCTAGATAAGTTGGTTTCTCGGCCTTGAGATTAATCAGTTTTTTCGTTTTTTTCGCCATCCATAGGTTCTTCCACAGGTACAGCTCTTTCCGTTGTTGGTTCTTGCCTAAACAGAGGAGCTACTTAAGACGGCAAGCGCGATCGATCTGTCGACACGCATTGATCTGCTGACCACTGCTCCCAGTAGAAGGTGCCAAACACGAGTCATCGTGAAGTCACTTTTACTTCAGTCGCTTGAAAAATCAGAAGGATGAAGGCTAACGGCGAGAACGGGTGAGTCGGTAGTGGCAAAAACCGTAAATGACACTCATCAATTAGCGGCCTAATGTTTCACTGATTATGTGCGTGTTCGTTCGAGATTGTCTAAGCGTGACGCTTCGAGGGACTGCGCTGTTGCTTGGTGGTATAAAAGGGCGATACTAACGGCCGCCGTACAATTGACTGTATAATTGACGCCGTCTACAAGACCGCCGTATCGTTGACGCAAGTAACAAGATAGATGAGCCTAGTGAAAGACGGCGGCGCGAATTCGTCGATAACGAAGCACATAATGTCATTGTAACGTTTAGTCTAGGATTTTTTCCCGAATCCTAGAAGAACAACTACTCCGTACATATGAGTTGGGCAATGTCTCCGTCATGTTCGTCACCCGCTTTGTTCGTTACAAAGGTGCTTTTCGGAGAGAACATAAGGTCCTCCTCACGAAGCCGACTAAATACAATCCCTCCGAAAATCGTGATTGGAGGTACTCAACTACCTGACTATTAACTGATGACTGATTGATCCCTCTTTTTCTACTTTATTCCTGTTTGGAGTCCAGCTAGGACAATGTGCCGATGTCGTTTTTCTATCACCGCCCATCCGTATGACCGAAATCCTACGAACTATGTATTATGAACGCATGCCAGTCCAATGATTACAGGGCTAAAAGATTCGTTTTAATAATTTACATTTAGTTTTGTCCAGCCTACTTCTGCTATTCTGCTGCACAATGGGACAATTCCGGTGATTATGCATAATTTGCGCCATGCGTGTACAAGATTATTTTACACTCTGGGTAGCTCGCTGAAAAAACCACGCCTAGCAATCTTTTGTGCATTTTTCACAAGCCGTTTTGCCGGAGGGTTTTTGCAAAAACGATTTGTTTTGAGTGAGGAGTTCTTTTTATAGCTAGCTTCACTTTTTAGATCTTGTTTGAGTTCTGAATTTAGCACAGAGAAGCCATTTGAAATATCATTTCGGCCTGGCACGCCTACTTTTACAGCTTCGCCGATAAAACAATAGGAGATATGGCCTTTCTGAGCCTCCCAATAAGCTAAAAGCTCACTTGTCTGATTTTCTTCCCAAGCGGCTGACTTTGCCGCATTCGTAACTACGTAATCTAAGGTTTTGATAGCGTTCAGTGCAATAGTACGACCCATTAACCTACGTAATTGCCCTGGGCTATCTAAAGAGCAACCGACGTGCAGACTATACAAGCGTAAGCGCCTATATAATAATCGTTCCTACATCAAGAAGGAAAATACAGTGCTAACATATTTATCGTCGAACCCCAAGAAATAAGAGTAGTAATAACGGTAGTAGAAGTAATAGTGATCAAATAGTTTTGTTGATATACGTTATCTGTTGCTCCAAGGAGAACCTATATGCAAACGGCAATTATTGCCAGCTAGGAGCTACCGAATAGGAACTTTATCTTGGGCTGCTGATAGATAGACTATAACGGCATGGCAATACTTGCCACCCTCCAGCATTGTTCCAATCCTTAACCAGACGAGATAAGAGACAATGGGTCTGCTTAAATACGTCTCGAAGCTCTCAGAGAAGGTAGCACCATTTGTTGTGCGCCGTAGCTGTTATGCCGGTGGAAGCCAGAAAGCGTATGATGAGAGCCATACAGAACGGAGCTGGTATCATCTTTAAATTTGACTGCTAAATGAATTGAGCACGTTTCAGAAGCTCACAAAGGTCATCGACTTCATCCTTTGCTATCTTTCATATCCATGTCCTTGTTGTATGTGCTCTGTCATACATATTTTGCACTATCTGGCCATCAGGCCACAAGGACGGGGAGACTTACGGCGGACGAATGTATGAATGTGGCCTTGTTTTGTTCTGCGATGATGTTATGGCCTCCGGCCGGCTTAAACCTTCTGACCCACACAACTAGGGCTACTCAGGCTGTACAGATGAAGATAAAATGTGAAAACGTTCAACGGTGCCGCCATCTGAAAATTAATTGGTAGTAGGATTAGATTGATGGAGCGAACGAAAAAAGACGTCCTACAATAACAATGGTGACTGATGGCCGCGAAGGGGCGGCTGATCAGGTCCGCCTGCAGGACTACCTAATAGTTTTCGCTATCGCGGGGAAGACTCTAAGAGGGCCGAAATGGAAGATGAATTGAGGAAAAGTCTGGAAAAATGCATTTTAGTTTCATTTGCATACTTTTGTGCCTCTTGTCATCTCCCTTAGGAACAAATATATAGTGTGTAGGCTTTGGTTTGAGGCCCGCAGAAGGGACATACGTAGACGTGTAGTGGGTAAGAGGGTTAAGGGAATTGTAGTTCTTCGAAAGAGCAGGTCTAGAAAGGAAATTAAGTTTGGCCGACTTCAATTAGAGCTTGCGTGATTTGTAATCCGTGACAGTGCATTCTCTGCTTAGCTGATACTTCAGGAAGTACCGACCTGGCAGGTTTACTGGTTTTTCCGGGAAATAAATCCTCCAGTGGCAGGTGTTTATAGTAAAATCAGCCAGAGACCCGTGGCCAACTTGTTTTTTGCTCGTTCTTCCTTCGACAGGGATGCAACGACGTCCTCCGCCGAGCAGCAGCTGGCCGACGAACTCGCGGACATCGACCTTAACGACCCGGAGCTGGCCCAAGCCGCTTCTAAAATTCAGAAGCAGTTTCGAGGATTCAAGAAAGGTGCCAGCTCTAGAAAGAAGGTTGGTCAAGCTCATTTTCGAGTTTTCTATAGTTAGGGGATCGCCTGATTGCGCTGCCGGGATGGTGACTGAAGAAGCACTGTATTGCGATAAGTCAGAACTATGGGGCGCATTTATCGCACGGACGTCCATTATTGAGCGATGTCAAAAAAGCAGATTAGGCATTCGTCTGCCGGGGATGTGGCAGCTCAAAACGCATCAAAAGTCATGATTGCTACCATCAATTGTGCGTTTCGATAATCGGTCTATTCATGTATTATTTCAATTATTTATCTCGTCACTTGCGAGATATCAGAATCCCGTACGTTTGGAGACACACACACGTCAAATTTTTTTTTTTTACGAGAGTCTGTCACATAGTATCATGTCTGTGTCGAAATATATAGTAATATAATAATAGTAGTAATAGTAATAATAATGGAGTGCTAAAAGACGGACTTAGGCTTGATAACGACGGAAGACATTGTTTTTCAACATCACAACCTGTCATAATGTAAAATACGGTATTAAACAAACGCACTCAAGTCGACACGTAAAGGTAAGCTTGATATTTTTTCTAGCTAAGGTCTCGGTAAAGGTATCGGAACAACCTTCCAACAGAAACTGCACGTTCGGTGGACAGTCGAACCTACAATGACTATTCAGCAATGCAATTTTATGACAGTGTCCCACAAAAACCTGCTCATAAGTATTTCTATGTCTTCGACGTGAGTCTACACGTCAATTTGTATCGATTTCGAGGGTTATGCTACATCAGGCATAAAAGTTTACTAATTTGACTCTATAGAAGCAACACGTAGTGATCATTAAGAGCTTTAAGAGAAGTTTCCTTCGCTGGTTCGACAAAAGGTTGTATACTCCCTTGGGTTTTAGCCTTACGTGGTCTAATAATTAACTGTTTGCGTAGTTGGCCTTAAAACATATACGTTGTACGTGGTTGCACATGCTGTTTATACGTGTAAGCTTATATGAATAGAGACGCTCGCAGTGATGCGCTAAGCAGTTTTTCACGAACACTCCAACAAGTTCGGGTTTCAGCCGATCGTAACCAACCTCCGCAGTGTGCCCTCCAATGTAGTTAAAATGTCTATGATTTTACATTCATTATGAATATTGGCAAAGCTATAGGAAGTTCCAAGGAAGTTCCAAGGTCGCAAAAACTTCTTCACCTCTCACGCCTGACAAAGAATGCGCCTATACGAACAAACTCAATAGTGATGTTCAGAAAGTGGTTCTATTATCCAACGCATAACTTGGGTCGTAGACACTTTCTCAAAGCGCTCAGGCTGTGGTAAAAAAAAGGATTTTGCTGAGAATATCCCGTACCTTTTACTATATAAAGCTATACACCTATGGGGGCCACGTTTATGGTAATCATATGCAAACATAACGCTATCTCTCCAGTTGCACCCGAGTCAGATACTAATCTTACTGCATCCGTTGCTGCGTTTCCAGGAGGCCGAACCTGCGCCGGCACCGGTCGAAGATAGCAAGCCGGCGGAAGCAAGCGAGGCGAAGACAGAGAAAGATGTAAGTTCTCGCTTACATATATATATAAGTAGTTTTTCGGTATTTGCCTTACTTACTGAGATCACTTTATTCCATTGCTGGAGAAATCTTTGTACACAACTTGTTCCCACATTTAATAGAACTTTCCTCAAGGCTGTGCCGGCACATCTTCACTAGACGGCAACGTTGCAGTAAAACCATCCCCATTCAACACCCTGACGCTGTCGGCTTGTTTACGGTCGTGAACACAAACTAAGACGCTTATTTGCAGTGCAAACGCGTAAGAGACCGGGAACGCAGTGGCTAAAGTCTCTGATGGAAGGTGGGACATAGTAGAAATAGCATTTTATGACGTTCTACATTGGTTCACGGTGAAACCAACGGGTTTGACCAGCCGATTCTGGCCAGTATGGTGGAGCCTGTGGAGGCGCCCTTTTACTATGGGTAGTGGCTCTGCGAGGTCGCTGGCGTTGGGTACCGTAAGCAAGGCGAGAAACTGGAAGTGAAGGTGGGATGGCTTTAATCTGCTTTTTCTGGAAGTCTATTCAGACATGTTGGCGTTTGATTTGCACAACTTTCGTCCGGTCGACCTATCGGCGGCGGAAATTGATAACGGCCACTCTGGATTGTAAAGGAAGAGACACGGAAAGAGCAAGGGGGCGAGGGGTTGCATGTTTATCTATACTGCTTCTTACACTGAAGACCTGGTTCTGTACTCCGGAGATTTGGTCCCAACCGGCGCGAAAGCATTATCTTACCTGCTGGTTCTCCCTGACGGATTTTTTCATCCGTTGATGAATAAATCCGTCAAAGTGATGGATGATTTGTTGATCTGTTGTTGCGAGATTAAAGTCGATCAACAGGAAGAAGAGAACAACGGACGAGTCATCTTTAGTCGAGCGGTGGGTGTGGGTCTGTATGTTTGGCGTGTCTGAGCAGTCTGAGGAAACGATAGAGGACTTACGGGAATCAGTCGTCTGCTCAGGTCGTCGAGGTTTGTTTCAGCAGAATCCACAACCGTCGGATCTTGACATTAGCGGAGGAAAGACGCGCTTACTTTTGTGTTGCTTTTCACTGTACCCTATTGTTATTTTCTGAATTCAGACCTTGATCTAAGTGCCTTCACTGCAAAGAGAATCTCATATTCGAAATTTCAGTTAAACTAAGGCGTAGAAAGTTTCATTAAGTTTATGATGAAACGTCGTATTATCGATTTTGACGCCGGGGTAAGTGTGTGTATCGTACAGCCGAATGTTATGTACTCATCTCTGTAACGAAATTGGCAAAAAAACCATGTGCCTTGGATTAGTTGTTACAAAATCTACTACAGATGGAGAAAATTAAGCACTCAGTGTCAGAAACTCTCCGAAAACAAGATTAGCTTAATCGAAATTCCACGAGGATACGAAGGCGCAGATGACCACCTCTACTAGCGTTTCCCGCTACAATCAAACGAAGCACAAAAGATGAACTCTTTTCCTCCATCAGGGTCAGCTTGATTCAGGTGGAAACAATGCAGTTGTCTTCTAGAGAAGAGCTCAAGGTCGGTCGGTATAGACTCTCCCGTTTCCTACTCGAATTTCGTTGTCTGCACGAAGCGGTTTCACCTGCTAACGACTCGGAGGGGCGGCATACGTTCTCATTCGACGACAGGACCCTGACTACACTGAGCTTGCTTCGAACTAATAACCGCCTCGGCTGCACCCTCGTGTGCTCCACCTCCCTTAAAGTGATTGGGGAGCGCCCACAGCAGCAAAGGGAGGTATAATTATTCGTTTCATTAGAGAAAACGACACGACAGATCGGAACAAAGCGAAGAACAATTGGTTGTGTATCGTTGTGGCAAGGAGAGTAGCAATCGGCCGCGCCAACATGGAAAGCGCCGTTATGTTGATGTACAGAGCGAGCGTTCGCGGTCGGCACGTAGATTGTCCTGCGCTGCTTAGTTGTCAAGGAATATTTTTCAAAGGACCATTGTTCTGGCAACAAAAAAGTTGTTGTTTAGAACGAAACGTATAACGAATACATACCGATTTTTATGGTATAAGTTAGCTGTACTTCTTCATCTCGCTTCAATTCAATGTATTTTCGTACCCCAACATGTGTGCACTTTGTTAACCTAATTTAGTACTCTTCCCTACCACTGAATACATTCCATCTGGTAAAAACAGCTACTGGGAATAATTCTTTCCAGCTACTGTTTTTCTTTGCACACAGTTGGAACGCCGGCGAGGTCGACAGCACTGAGTCGCTGATACCGCGGTCAGACCCTATGTGAGGTACACAGGCGTCTTACTGAAATGAATGGAAACTTAAGCTTTCTGCCTGTTCAGCCTCAAGCGAATTCCCGGCCCCAACGTTCGTAAGATTGCCTAAGTAACTCGCGGCGGGCTCGTATGGGGGTCCCTGTCGAATTTTGTATGCCGAAAGGAATTTCCAATTTGTTCGATAGAGGTTCGATAGGACTACGTCCGGTAAATGAAAGATCAGACGTGGACATGTACGGCCGAGCATAAATGTTCAATCATGCAAATATATTTATTCTACATTCATACACATCACTGGTGTAAATGCACTCACTTCTATGCCACCCTCGACGCTCGAAGCGAGTAATCGCCAAGTTTACCCAATTAATTGCATTCCACTATGAGTAGGACCGACGTTGTTCTCAGCACTCTTTGATCTTTTCTATGAATTCCGATAGGAGGGAGCAGCGTCGATTACTTTGCTGATGAGTTTGTTTAGAACATGGCGCGGCGTGCTATTTAATTTACGCTGCGCGATCCCCATTCAGGTGGCTACACTGTGGTATCCTCACTAAAATGGGGACTAATAACATGTTTTTATTGTGCTAGAAAATCTAGCCATTCCTTATTACCCCATTCAGGTGGCTACACTGTGGTATCCTCACTAAAATGGGGACTAATAACATGTTTTTATTGTGCTAGAAAATCTAGCCATTCATTATTATTATTATTATTATTCTTAATAATACTGTTGAAGTACTGTTGAAGTGTCTTCTCATGTGAGCCATAGCAAAAAATGGGACGTGACCGTATTTAAAACGGTGGCCATTGCAACAACGGAACTTCGATTTGAAAGGACAGAGAACACTTACGCGGATTTCTCTGTATCACAATACAAATAAATCTAACATAAGACGAGACTTCTAACAGCGTTTCTAAGGCTTTACTAGAAGAAAAGGCAATTATTATCAGTATCAGGTTACTGCAAACGATTGTAATTTATTTACATTTACGAATTCGCCATACTTTGTGCACTCGTGAAATGTTTTTCCCGTGATTTCGATTGCAGGAACTGGCTGATATCGACCTGACCGATCCAGAACTCGAAAAAGCAGCTATGAAAATTCAGTCGACCTTCAAAGGCTTCAAGACGCGGCGAACCCCTGGGGCAAAATAAGGCACTCGACGACTGTCGTCCGTTATCGTTAATGCCACCGTGACGGTTACTAGAAAACTAACAAATGAATCTTCTGCATGCAGACATTTCCGGCCAAACTGCAGCGATCGGAGGAAGAATAAGAAATGTCAATTCCGAGAAACCGACAATATTGATTTATGAAAAACAAAACAAAAAAAATGAGCTATACAGAGTCAATTTACAAAGGAACACAAGTTTTTTTAGGCCAGCTTACGTCTAACAGAGATCATACCCATAAGTGACTCCATCGTTGATTTCGATTGGCACGACATAATTTTCGTCGCCATAGCGAAAACGCTCTTTGCTGTTGTAATTCATTTAGCCTGACGAATAGAAGCGGCTAAACATTTATCTAGAAGGTGCGTCGCGACGCCCATTTTCCTCTTAAAAGTATCGGTCAGCTAATATATAGCACTTTAATAGGTGCGCGTGCCCTATAGTTTACCAGGCTATAAGTGGGACTCGTAAACAAACGTGACTGCGGATTTCCACGCTTCAAATGGAACATCAGAGAAAACAGCATAAACACATGATGCCGTTAAAGACTAACAAGTGATGGACAGCTAACGGCAACGAACCACGTTTATAGGTTATTGGGAGAAGCTGATAAACTGCGAAGAATATTGCATGCGTTCCAGTAAGGACCCGTATTTTCCGAGATATACGAAATAGTTACGCAGCAAACACTGCAGTCACAATAGCAGGGGCGTTCTGATGGGCGAGGCAAGAAAGCCAGTGGAGAGCAGAGGAAAGGACAAACATCTGTTGTATCGTCATGCCATAGTGATATCATCTTGACGATCGCACTGTTGCTCGGAGGGTATGGTAAGTGTAATACCGGCCGAGAACAGCAGTAATCGAGTATACATGCCCATCCGTCTATGACTTCAGCACTTTTGCGTGTACAATCACGACGAGAAGTGGAAATGAACACAACTTCTTTAAGTTCGCGTACACCTTGACACTACCTTTTGAGTAATTCCAGTAGGCACACGTTGTCAACGGTTATTAGCTGACTACCTCGTACTGACAGCTCGTACACACTTGTCCTGTCGGTGGTAACCTTTGTGTCGTACGGTATTTGATAATCCGAGGCGAGACGGCGGCAAACAGTCTCCGCATACAGCGAGCTACGCTGGCGTTTGTCCTGCTATTACGTATTACTAAATATGGTATAGATATACATATATATATATATAGAGAGAAAGAGAGTGAGAGAGAAAGCATAGGAATCTTTTATACTACGACAGATCACTTGAAATCGTGGATCCTCTCCAGAGTTCTCGGTTCAAGTAATATTAACGTCCAATAAGAGTACTGAACTTGTCGGGGACGCCTCATAGGTTGGAGGTATAGGGATCCGGGAGTCGGCTCAGGGGTACACGTGAAGTCTCACTGGGAAGAAAGAAAATGTTTGTTATTCAAAGGCAACACTGCCTGGTATTCCGGAAACGATTACTGGTACCCGAGAGTGACCTCATTAATCAAGCTGACCTCGTCACCGGAAAGGAAAAACTAGCGCTTAAAATAGGCGGATTAGTTAAAAGGTTGGAGGAGGCAGACGACAGTACTAGCCATATCAAGAGTATTCGTAGCTACAAATGCATCAACTATATCTATATGAGTCTACATCACGCACCCATAACTGGCGTGTAGAGCTATGTTTCGTACAGCAGTTGGCACGAAGAGCGTGTATGCTAGGGTGCAGGTAAATAATCAAGTGTGAATTAATTCGCACTAAACCAGAAGTTGCAGAAAACGTTGGATCACTTCGATGGGAAAACTCCTGCGATATAAGAACTTCAGCGATGGCAAACGACAGTAAGAAAACGAGGTGAAAGGTTCAAGTGGGGATCGAAGTAGAACGAATGCGGTTGCACTTGTGCAGACCTTCGTGATCGCGGACGGTATCTGTACAGATATCGGCTTTGCTTATGGTTTCATTATAATAGGAATATTAGTAATGATATTAGAAAAAATAAACAGGAGACGTACATAAAATAATGGTAGAAAAGAATATCTTTCAAGGATTTCCGTATAACATTCCTCAGCTATAATTACCCTGGTAGAACAGGCAAGAACATCTTTTTGAAAAACAGATGGACTTAGCACCTCGCTCTAGTGACAGAGTGCATCCATACATCGGCATTAACATCCTTTTTTCCAGCCGTAAACGTGGTAACAGTTCATAGTGAGATCTTATTTGATTAACACTACGACCACTCGAACTCTGTGCGTAGAGATCGTTTTCCAACCAAGTCAGAACGTTCTATATAGCAAAGCGAACCTTCCCCGCGCAGTACAAGTTTTTGGTTCCTGACTGCATACGATTCAATTCAAAAGTATATTTTAAGGAACGTATGATCACGCTGCCCCTTAATGGTGATATTTTCAAATCCGTTACTTACGTATCGTCGACATGAGCAATGCTTTCATGAAGAATTCTCCGTCTTAGCGTGCGGAAATGTCACCTCAAGCAAGGTCACGACACTGTTCCCTACAGTACTTGTTGGTTAGAAGAGATGCGTTTTCTTCGGCATTACTGCAGTTATATCTGAGAAAAACCGCATTTAAAAACTACGTTAGAAGGAGAAAAAAATTTCTTACGGCTTAGTATCAAGAATGAGTTGTTCGACGTGACCACTCACATCTGTGAGTAAAAGAATCATAAGTAAATGCTAATAACCTCAAAGAATTTCCAATAAATAATAACTTGACGATTCGAGCGATGTGGTTTACTGAACATGCGGATGGCGACAACTCAGACGCTCATTTTTCGAATCTGACTCATCAAAGGACTGCTCTGAATACGTCACATACTACCACTATTAAGAGCATACACCAAAGGCATTTTCTCTCACTAATAGGCAATATTTAACCTAGGCAGAACAAATGCAGTTACAAGGAAGGGGTTATTCGAAAAAATTGTACGATTTTTTGTTTGTCTGACCAAGTTAGTTAACAATAAATGAAAAAGACGTCATGTTACCATAGACCTATTTACAGGAAACACGTCTCATTTTTTGTCTTTAGTAATTCATGTATGTCTAGGTGGTATTGTTTCAATATGTTAGTAAATTGCTAATAAGTTTACAGAAAATTATAGTTTTCGCTTGGAGATATAGAAAAATTAAGTTTGCTTCGAAGGGTCCTAGCTATGAAAACATCCGCACATCGTCAATCTGGTCGCATGGTAAATCTTTCAGGAAAAACTAAAACATTTGTCAGATTATTTCCTCCGAAGTCGTTAAACTATATGATTTTAAAATCTTACAATAAAAGCATGCATTTTGTGTTCGAGGTAATGAAAGTTTGGCCATTACTTGTCTGTGTGGTCTGGCGCGGATGACATTGCCTTGATGCGTGCGAATAAACCCATATGTAGCAATTCTAGAAATATCGTCAGCAGTTCTGCTCGTGTGCAGGACATCCTAGCAGATTCCTTGACAGAGTCGCAATACATAAATTGCGCCACTACCACGAGCAGCACACGATACAGTTTGCACTTGTTAGGGCCGGTATGATTCTCGTTCAGAAATGAAAATTAGTCATGTTAGCGTTTTTTGACGACTAGTCGTACGTTCGCAAAGAAACCTGGTACGCCATCTAGAAGTACGTAGACCGCCATTTACAACAAAATGTTTTTCCAACTATGTTGTTTTACGCCACCCAAAATGCAAGCTAGGGTAGTTATCTTAACATTTCGAACATGTGATTGCCCCGATCCCTTTTTGTTCTCTTATCTTTCTACGTTGCCTAGGTTATTGCTTCAGATAGCTAATGCGTTGAGAGTGAGCCGAACTGATTTCTGATCCATGTTTGCAATAATACCTAATTTGAATAATTTATCGTAGGGAACTCGCATATGTCTGCACCATCGATGGAGCTGACGGAGCACACAATGGATCGGCACTCTGGACCATTCCATATTTTAAATAAACTTCATATGTCGGCTTTATCATTTATCTCTTCAATTCCATAATTAGTATTCATAACGAATGCTGTCACATCGTAGTCGCATTTATTGTCCTTTGACTTGATTTTAACCGTGAAAAGAAAAGAAGCAGAAGCGTAGTTCCGGCACTTCAATATAAAGCTTCTTCCGTGGCTGTGCGATTTACCTTGGACTTTTCTAGAAATGAGGTCTCAATCTCTTCTAGAGGGATCACATTATGAGATATCGTTTACCCATCTACCCTGAGGCAATCCATGCTGGCTACATATTTGCATCACGGATTGTTCTGAACGAAACAGCTGAAGCCGCTTCTATGCCATTTGGCTCCTGTAAAAACGTATATCAAATTTAACATGTTACCATAAGACAACTTCTAAATAGGAAAATCTTCTAATGACTAACAATTTCGACTTCTGTTTTAGAGCGGAACCTTTCTACGTTGACAAAAATTGAATAGTCATTCGGCCCAACATACATATATTTCCATGTTTAATCTTATGCCTTACAGGAGATAACTGATATTGGTGAATATTGTAGATCCATATTATTTAATTGGGCTTAAACGCTAAAAAAATAATAAACGGACGTAAACCTACGACCACCATAAACTATTTTTCTATGTTAAAAAATAAATAATAAATGTCAAGTGTATCGAAGTCGAATTGCCTTTAGCTAAAACATATGTCAGTCCCCCAAAATCTTCAGCCCAGTAGACAGTAAAGTGAAATTTATATCTGCTACATTAGGATCACACTGTTGCCCTTTTCGAACTTATACTGCTTTACAATGGTGGCTTAGAGGCTCTTATGTTAACTTAGCGTGATCATCTGTTTCAGGTTTTCGCAAATTTTTTAGTTCGTTAGTCCGATGAGCGTACATAGGATCATAATGGAGACAAATACTGGCTACTGTAATTGGACTGACCTTGAATTGCATGTTTGTAAGGAAACAGGTCGCGATGTTATCTTACGACGCGCATTGATAGAGAAAAAAAAGAGAGCAAGCCTTTACTTTAGTAGAAGCCTGAACAACGGTATTTTCGTTGATATCCGAAGGCATCACTGTACCCGAAGAGTCGAGAGTTTTATATATATATATATATATATATATATGTATATATATATATATA
>MNPL01003592.1:35493-54034 GCA_002081605.1 Tropilaelaps mercedesae | reverse complement strand
TATATATATATATATATATATATATATATTTTCCAATTAGAATAGAAAATTAACTGTTTTCCTGTCAGAAGTGGCACATATTAAATTGGACTAGCTCGCCAGAAAGTGCCATCTGCCGAATGTCAATCTACAAACGTGATCTGATATAATCTATAATTATTATATTATATTACGTCGTTCATCAGGGAGCAAATACAGTGTTTGCTGTGTGAACAGAAAGTGATAAGTCATACGTGACTCTGGCTCGGTTGGACTAGAATTTCTCAAACGAAGATTCAGTTCGTACCAGTATGGGGGAGGCGCATTTGTCCTAACCAGTATATATTCGGAAGCACATCCCAATGCCAAATCACAGTTCAGGCATGTTCCGCAAGGTATTAACGCTTAATCTAGTCTGTGTCGATTGTCATCAGCGCAGTGAAGTGCACGCTCCGGTTTTCTGTACTGGGAGTACCATACGAAGAGTCGGTTAGAATGACGATCCCGTAAGCCGGAATCTGGCGACGTGGAGCACACTTGAAGCGCTCTCTCGGCATAATGGAAATTTCGTTGTGCCACTTATTGCTGCGTGCGCCTGCATCTACTCTGTGCGAATGTTTGTGTATCGTGTGTGTGTGCTTGTGACTTACTAATGCTAGCTATGTCAACCAGAAGACGGGGTGCTACCCTGAAATCGGATATTTTGAACACACACATATATCCACAAACACACACATATAATAAACTTGATTTCTGATTTTTACAGCTGAGCATCGTGTTGGTGTCTATCGCCCTGTTTGGGTGCTTTTCGTGGGCTCAAAACGGCAATTCGATCCAGCTCCAACCCGATAGCCTCACTCAGAGCAAAGCCGGTCTCTACCAGAACAGCGCCGCTGCAAACTATGGCCCTCCCCGGCCATATGAGTACGGCTACCAGTTGGACGACACAAATGGCTCGCATGGGCACATCGAGAAACGGGACGAGTCCGGCCGCGTTGAAGGGGAATACTCGATCAACCTCGGGGACGGCCGAGTGCGCGTCGTGAAGTACGTGGCCGATGAGAACGGCTATCGGGCGGACGTAAGCACGGACGAGCTCGGCACCGAGTCGAAGAACCCGAACGACGTCTACATCGGATCCACAGCCATCTCGGGCCATGACGCTGCACTCAAGTATGGACCATTTGCTCCGCCTCACGTCGAACAGCCTCTCATAGTGGCTGAGCGTCCTCAGATCCAGACCATCAACAGTCAGGCAAGTAACGGGTTCATATGTTTGCATTGCATGCCTCTGATTTTGTTGCTAGCACGAATTATGCGCTGGCATCCAAGGCGATTCCAAGCTCTGAACCAGTATTTTGTTGCGTCGCTTTTTTTCTCGTTGTTACAGGTGGCATTGCCGACCTATGGAACCTTTGCTGCCCATAGCCGCCAGGCACAGAGCCGCGGATAATGTTCTCGCTACGGAGTGGCTTGAACATACAAACTGTACACTAAACATAAATCACCGGATTAATTCAACTTCCCCGTTCCTTTGTAGTATATGTCACTACGCCCACTGTTTATAAGTGCATCTGCCGATAATCCCGATGTAATTGTCATTTAGTATTGGTTAGATGGAAAAATAAAGATTGGCACTTACTCAGAAAATGCCAAATTACATGTCAAATCATTTTTGCTAACATTTTTTGCATTGTCACATACACTATAATCGTACATGACTTACCTGGGTCATTTTCTAACTGCCCTGTGAATTTCGATTTAGGCTTTCATGTCGTCATTCGTCTAGAGTGTTGTGTTTTTCTTCTTAACCCTCCATTTGCTCCTCGACACATCTTCGGTGTACAAGATTCAATGAACGTAACAGAATTCGTCGTTGTCATCGGTAGCATGTATTCGACCTCGCTGAGTATGCATAGACATCGGAATTTAGCAAAACTAGAAAAAACAGTCGCAATGCGAAAACCAGGCTAAGCTTCGGCAAAGGTTGACTTTTACGAAACTTGTACGATGTTACACGAATATCGGTATTACCACCGGCCACAAAATTCAGAACAAGGCTATTCGGGGAGCTGGGCTGGTCCGATATTACTCAGAAGAACAGCGAGCGATCTCGTCATGGACAGCACTTGCAATTAGTCATATAGACGTTGATGTCAATTAAATAGTCGGTCCCTTTAGGAATATTCCAGCCGTAGCTCTCCGTCGCCCCGAATGCCATCGAAGGAGCCCGAATGACGCAATTATCCGTATTCCACGCACAATTCCTGATAAACCCCTTGATAGGAAAGGCGAATTCCTGGAGCTAAGTGTCGCACCTGTATAGCTGGCTGCATTCATCTGATTTGAAGACGAGATAGTAGTTTGGCGACCATGTAGCCACGCTGCATACTCACGGACGCATAAACACGAGTGTAGTACGAACTACAACGGTGAAGCATTGATTATTTATCCAGCACATGCCAAGGGGTGTGTTGATACGAGACGCCGAAGTATCCCTGTAGAGTTATAACTGGAAAAGGCACGAAGGGTGGACACAGCCACAAGATCAGCATGATCGTCGTACATAAGCATACCTTCCCTCTTTTCATCAGCATCGTGGTCAGACAGGCCCTAAATGGAACGATGATGTTGAGCCTATCAGACGACATTTTGTTCCCTGCGAAACCTAGCGGTGGCTTTCTTTGATTGTGCGCCGGTAGTATGGCGATTGACTGGTTAGCTACTGCACTAATTAGAATCAGCTAGGCTAAATTCCTTTATTCTTCATTTTAAGAAAATTCCGAAACACTACGGAAATAACGATCCACACACGGCCCCACGGCTTAATTTAGGCATGCACGCCTCTGACACTTGACATATTCTGACGGCTTGACGTAAGAACATGTACTGGTAATGACTAAGCTCGTATGTGTTGGCGCTTATATGGTATGATCAACTTCTGCAAGCACAAAAAGGACAAGTCTTTGCGTCAGGTGCAATAAGGACGTTTATTTTTATCTCAAAAGCTCGATAAATAGTGAAATGTGCTCCCTAGGATTGGTCTCTTATGTGGCAACGAAACCGAACAGGCGTTCGACCTGTGGGCTAAAGGCTTTCTCTGAGGGTCTCTATGGATGGTAATAGAACAGCTTCGTCGTTCCGAAAAACTCACCCGTACGACGCGAAGGTTCCATATGTAGGTAGATTAATCTGGAAGGGAAAGTATGTACATGTTACGAACTTTGCTGGTACAACAACGACTGGTGAAGTCTCGTCCTTATTTTTGTCTTCATACCCTTTAGCAGTGTAGATTTGTTAACAAAGGTTTGCGAGGCTTAAGCGTTTATTTGATAAGTAGAGGTAACGATTTCCTAATCCTAGAAACGGAGATAACATCTCATCGGAACCCTTCTAAGACCCCTATCGATTATTAGCATAAATGAATCCGTTTTTTAGGCAGATTCTCTGCAGTTAAACGTTGGCTGATGGTCAGCTCTAAAAGTATTTTTTTTCTTTTCTGGGTAGGTGTCCATAGCACACAAACACACAAATATAGGCTCATGCTCAGCTGCAATATGAATGCGTTCTTTTCCTAATGTATCCCGCCCGGAAACAGTAATCCGGCAGAAATTGAGATGAATAGCCTGCAAGCATCTTCAAAGGTTGTGTTGACGCTAGACGGCTTACACTACGTCAATTGCCCCATGGCAGTTTCGAGGTAACGCTACGTTCGCATAGATGACTAAGTCGGTGTATTGAAGAATAAAATTGCCCTGTTTTCTAAACGGAGATATGTACAATATTACGAAGCATGAAATCCTTCCATTTTGACGCGCAAGCTCACCCAAACGTACTCTACGATAAAATAGGAATAACTCTCACCCGAGTATCGACTGCTTGTGCCTTGACAACACGCGGCGCCTCCGGTCGAGGTGCCGGCTCTAAAGGCGCCTCAATATGAGGTGGCGCGAACGGCCCATACTTGAGGGCGGCTTCATAGCCCGAGATCGCCGTGGAGCCGATGTAGACGTCGTTCGGGTTTTTCGATTCGGTGCCAAGCTCGTCCGTGGTTATGTCTGCCCGATAGCCGTTCTCATCGGCCACGTATTTCACCACACGAATTCTGCCATCGCCGAGGTTGATCGAGTACTCCCCTTCGACGCGGCCAGACTCGTCCCGTTTCTCGATGTGCCCGTGCGAACCGTTCGTGTCGTCCAACTGGTAGCCGTACTCATACGGCCTCTGTGGGTACTGCTCGACAACGTTCGTGCGCGTTTGTGTCTGACGTCCCCGCACATAGTCGTTCTGCCGATATGCCCAGGGATCTGAGGTCGTTCGGACGCCGTAGTAGCCCCGATCGGCTGTAACGTCGTAACCGGCTCGTCGGAGCTGTTCGTGAACGTCATTCTGGGCGCGAGCTAGGACGGCAACGCATACGACCAATACTCCCACCTGGGTGACGCCGTTGGAGAAACACGTCCCTTTCAGAACTGACCATCAGCGAACATCTGACGTCGACGGGTTCGCTGTTGTTTTTGCATAGTAAGACGGACCTTCTGTGCATGAACGTGTACAATGGCGGTGATCTAACTGTGGGATGCACGCAGCTGCACAGGTTCGACTCCCGACTTTTCCGCGAAATGCGGCACCATGGGCGCGAAACGTTGGCTGAGTTCCAACAAAGGCCAAGTTTAACTTACACAAGACACTTGATGCATCGCAGAAACCCATTCGCCATTAGTTTGCTGTGCATACAGTTTTGTCGAAGTAAGGCTCAGAATAATGCTTGTGGATGCCATTGCTACTCGATTGGAGCGTCCAGGTTAGTGGCTTGACACATACGCGTGCGCCTTGAGGCGACCAGAGGAGACACGTACTGGCACAGGTTTGATTCCCGCCGTTGCACATTTACATTTTTACAGGGTCCGTCTTAATGCAAAAAGCGCTACCGTGGACGTTAAACGTTGGCTATGAATTGGTTAACTATGAAAATATTTTTATTCCCCAATTGGGGCAGCTAGCAGGAGCAGCTAAGAGTAAACAAAGCGTAGGGCAAAAACTAAATCGGCTCCCTGAAGAGACAGCGAACAGAATATTGGTCTGGCGTCTTAGCATAACCTAAACCTTGTGGACATGTACGAAGGTTCCGGGTCATTATATAGTTCCTTCTTGACAGGACATGATTGTCACACGATGTTATTAAAAACGTGCTACTAAAACAGCATATGCATACACTTGGAAGCAACTCCACACAAAATCTTTGTTGGGGAATGGGCCTATTTTGTTCTATCACCACTGCATACCTTATTCGACATTGTGCGTCCGTATGTTCGTAGTCTCAGTGAAAAACTAACGCAAATATATCGGCGTCATTTCCTTTTATAGTTCGTTCTTCAAATGTATCGATGTTTTGAGTGAGCTAACATCACGACGGCACGTGATTTTAAAGGAAAAAGTGCCTGTGTCCGCGGTGATAGTACCTTCGAACTGAAACTCGGTTTGCAGCAGGCCGAAATGCGGTTGTACTGTCTACTGAGCTCTGAAGAAGGTTATCGATCGGCTGTTGCGGTGTCGCGCCGCCTCTTTGAAAAACGCTTCTCTGGAAATTACCAACTCGTCAAAGGCATTTCTTCTGCAAATCCCTTTTTATTAGATTGCTGCGACTATTGCCGCTGGAAGCAGTCGGTGTACAATCTGTTACTGGTGGAACACCGGTAACAGATTGTACAGTGAGCCAACCCCGCTGACGTCTATTTGTTCGACGCCGCCCGGTCGGGCCTTGAAGTCGATTCAATGCCGTCGACGGTTAGACCAGCGCTGTGAGCGAACTGTGTGGTTTAGTTACCACGCGTATTGTCGCGCCATGGAGGAGGTTCCTAATCACAGAAGATGGTCTCATTTTTCGAAAATAAATGCTCTTCGTCGAGATTAGAATAGGCCAACGACAGCAGCAAACAGCAACAGACACTCATCAAGCGAGAACGAGGAAGAAAGAATAGGAGACAGAGAAAAATATCAAGGCATATTGTCTCACGCGACGAAGAACTGCACAACGTGAATGGAGTACTAGCAAAAGCTGGTGGAAGCGACACGCAGAGAGAGAGAGAGCAAGGGAGAGAGAGATGTGTCTTAGCATTATGGCATTATGGTGGCAAGGAAATTCGTAGGTGCCAGATATTAATGATGACCCCGAGTTTACGTCTTCAGTCGCCGATAATACGTGATATTTATGCCGTACTCATAAGCGAGAAGACGTCAAATAACACCTTTGTTCACAAGTAGCTGCCGTCGGCGCGATTATTATACAAAGTATGTTTACAACTTGTGCAGTATATGTACAAGTCGCCAATTGCGCAATAGAAAATCTGCCAGTAATATAATTTATTCGCATCTGCCGATAGCTAGAGTCAAACAGAGTTTTGCATCGCGGGTGTTTATTCTTTTTTGAGCTGCAATTTTCGGGTACTGGTTCTTTTTAGCGAGTGACAAATTTGCTACCAAATGCTTCGAAGGAAGCTTTCTGTACATTTTTGTGTCATCGTCGGATGTCCAAGCAGGGAAGAAGTATATTGGTCAATATAGTCAATAAAGAATCTCGTAAGGTCACTTCAAGGTATATCTGGTCTCTTTTCAAGGAGAAGAGATTGGCTGTGAAATTATATTCCTGTGTTGGCACCACATCTTCCAACAACCGTAAACCTTAAGTCTCCATCCGGGTCTTATTACATATTAACACATATTCACTACACTATTTTGAAACAATGTTCTCTAATAGTCGTTTTGACGACTTGTGTAGTGATCGCGGATATGATGTCTGATAAAGTTTGACTGTCACTGAATCGAACATTTGCTTTAGGGAATTCCTATCGTTAACTTACGGTGCAGTTGAGTTTGGCATCGGTAGAAACGGGCCCGCATAGTTGTAATACCTTTATAGCGTAGCTTAAGCATACGTTTGTCGTTGTGACACCATTGATTTTCACTTTTTTTCTATAAAGCACTTATGTTGTACATATGATTTTCATGCGGCAACCATTTCTACGAGGATGAAAGGTCTTGATTCGACGCATTTTTTCGTGTAGACATAGTTCG
This sequence comes from Tropilaelaps mercedesae, assembly GCA_002081605.1. Classification (NCBI taxonomy): domain Eukaryota; kingdom Metazoa; phylum Arthropoda; class Arachnida; order Mesostigmata; family Laelapidae; genus Tropilaelaps; species Tropilaelaps mercedesae. The sequence continues at coordinate 46,981 of MNPL01003592.1, read as the reverse complement.
TCGAGTAGTTTCGTATAAGAACCGACCTTTTAGTATATCAAATGATTGAAAATTATTTTCATTTGGTATGTCCTCCGCGTGCTATTTATGACGACAACGACCTGCTTCCGTTGCCTTTTAAAGAATCTGTTACTTCCAAAGCAGAGGCACTATACATTCTCCGTAATTAGTACCTGACACATGTAGTGCTATATATAAGTACAGATGGTCGGTGGTTTTTGAAGGGTAGATATGCTACGGGGATTTTTAGTGTCTTCAACGATTCAAGATGAACACGGTGTTAGAAGAATATCAGGTATGGTCGATATAGGCTATACAAGTCGAGCACGCTTCATGTGTTGTGTATCGCTACCACGTTTCTTTCAAAAAGATGCCATAGAATGTGTGATACGTAGTATCCAACAGATACAACTAAACATAACAACTCGCAAAAACTGGAAGCTTTCAATGGACGAAGGTTGGTTAAAATAGGGTAGATTTATTGTTGACTATCAAGTCTGCGAGTGGTTTGGAGTACTAGAGTGCGTCTGCGTGTTTGTATGGCGTAAATAAGCACATAAGGCTAGCAATATCTATCAGACACGCCCTTCGCGGCATACTGTTCGCTACACCCCAGCCTGAACCTACGGCCTTATTACATCCCGTACTGCACGTTTAATTCTATAACTGTACACGTCTTAACACACGTATTCATTTTCAAGAAAGAATAGCGTCACATTGTTTTTATCCATAGAAATCTCGTAATTTATTTACGAGATACTTAGTAACCTTAACATTACATATGCGGGAACTCCTCACAGCTAACTTACACCCAAAATACTACTGTAATATAAGGGTCCGAAATTTACTGTTGCGACAAGATGTTTAAGTGAATGTAAACATCTACTAAAGAATCGTTGAGAAAAGTTATATTTACGAGTGGAGCAAACCACGCACAGATGAGGTATCGATTAGTTACTATCATTTTGTGAATGTGCGTTACTTCACTTACGTGTAATAAAACCTGTAAGAGAATACGTTATTACGATTTAGAATTGACTTATCGGCTTCCCATTTGTGCAACGCGGAAATTTCGTTGACACATTTTTTTAACTAACGCATTTTTTTTAGCACAGCGGCTGTGCGAGTGAAACTAACGATAATTATCAAGGCTGGTGAGCGATACACATTTGTTGTATTGAATTCCATTTCTTTTTTTCTATATTGATTTTGGATTGTTTCGCTAACATATGTAGCACCATGAGTATACGTTAGGTAAAGCACTTTTTCACAGGTTTTGTTTTTCAGAAAAAAAATTTCGCATCTCAGTGCCCAAATGTCGACCTAATCTGGAATATTATGATGCTAATAAATTAGAAAGTCGTAAAATATTCGCAGATAAGAGTCTACTTAGAACAAGATGTCGTTCGTACTGTTGAATTGATGGCGAAAGAGCTGCGAAGAGCCGGCGAAAGAGGCGTCGAATTGAAGCACAATAAACCACAGGATACATGCTATGTAAGTAGCTGGCAAGTATAAGCAGATCACAGCGTTAAAGTGGCTGGAGTACGAAGAGCTGTACAGAAGGTCCCTGCAGTGCTACACGGACCATAATTGTTAATACTAGCAACCTACTACAACGTCCTGAAAGAAACGCATTAGACCTTATACCTGGCGAAACATATTGCTTCAACTTCAAGAATGGCCAAGTGGGGCTTCTTTAATTGTAGTGTATATTTTTTAGGGCTGACCGTCAACCAACATTTAACGTCCACGGTAGCGCTTTCTGCATTACTTCGTAAGACGGACCCATAAATGTAAATGTGCGACGGCAGGGATAGAACTCGTGCACGTACGTGTCTGCTTCGGACGCAAGACGTACGTGAATGCGCCAAGCCACCGAGTTCGACCCTTGAACAGTAGTATGAGTAAGTCGAGCAGTGTGACCGCTTCGTCTTCACTATGAATGTTTTTTGTCGGCTGTTGTTTTTTTGTCTGTTCCATGTTTGCTTTGGGATGATCAAAATAGCTGCTAGACACTTCCGCATCTAATGCGTTTGACGTCTCCGCTCACTTGAAAAAGCGTATGACCTAATAGAAGCGTATTGAGCTGCTGTTAGGCAAACTGTCGTTGCAAACACTTAAGAGACCGTTGTTGTCAATGTAGCGGCGCTCGGTTCTTTGGTAAGCATGCCAAACGCCATTTCCAAGTTCCCCGGTTGGGGCCAAGATTACGCGTATGCCTGATGCTCACCGCTATATGAGCAGGAACAGACCTCCACCCGCGGAGCCCCAGCTGTATTTCTCCAAGCCGATTGTTCTGCAACCGTATTGACTGAACCGTACAGAGAACAATTCTCGTTTGGACAACGACAAAGCGATGATAGAGTAGTTTCGAACTCCGCCATTTTGCGCTCGAAGTTTCCGCTCCAAGCACCACCATAGTCAGATCGACATTCGGGTCGGTCACTCAAACATTTGTGAGCCTGAATGGCCGTTTAGTACAACCATCAGATAGCGCCGACTACGCCTTTATGTTGTATTTCTCACATTCGTCGTTTGATTACGCTAAATGTAGTTCGACTGTGTGGCTAAATACGCAGAACGCAAGTGAGCTTGAGTCTAATTTCGAGCGCTGTCTGGCCGTCATAGTCGGCCGAGCTGCTGAAGTGTCGTCTCCTGCCGAAACTAACCGATAGACGAAACTGTCCGGTGACAAAGGGCCGACCATAAGGGCGAAGCGTATCGCTTGACCACGTTGCGCGAGGCTCTACGGTGCCGGCGAAGACCAGGTTCGCTAGCTAGCCGAATACGCCCCCCAGTGGATAAATTTGATATCATTGGTCGGAAACGAAGTTCAGGAAGGGACGCTAAGACCGGCGGGTCGACGCAGAGGTTCGTGCTCGGATGCCGGAGAGTGACATAACTTGTGTAGCTAATCAGGCGCCCCGGAACCGGTGCAGGGGCCCTGAACTTTCGTTGCTGACTTTGCCGAGTGTAAAACATGAATTAAACGCCAGAGCATTTTAACACAACACATAACATCGGAGATCGTTTATGTCTTTATTTTCGCGTCTTTTACGACACCTAGCTAGGAGACGTTAGGTCGCTACGGCGATGCCGCATATCGATCACCGACAGTTTTCATGCGTTTGATAGTAGATATATCTGAACCCTCCTCTGTCCAGGCACTTCCTGATATGAGTTCGCTGGACGCACTCGTAGAGGTACTAGAAACCCTAATGCCCGAGGAAGTGGAGCGCCAGTTTGAAGAAGAAGCACGGTCCGACGGGGGCCAGTTAACTGCGGACGCATTGTCTGACCTCGCTAGGGATGCTCACCTTGACAGCTGCTTCGGTCAGTATTACGCTCAGCCGAAAGAGAGCCGACTAGACCTGCTTATCGATGCCCTCAAACAGCAGATGCCGCCTACGGTCAAGCGGCTCATACAGCAGGAGCAGGATCGGCTGGATGAGGAGTTGATGGAGTGCCATGAGGAGCTGCCCGACTCGAGCAGGTCGAGTTCGCTGAGCTCCATCGACGATGACGAGATTGACTCTGAGCTGGGCTGGTCGCCGCATGAGGATGAGTTCCCAGTCCTCGAGAACAGCAGCGATGCCCAGGATCCGTCAATTGAGGAGAAATCTGTTGAGGAGACGGATGGGTCTCACAGGGGAACTCCGGACGTGCACGAGCTTGATGTGGAGGAAGAGGCCATCTATGGTCCCCATGGAGACATCCCGTACGTACAATGCATAGGTATCGCTTTGGAAAGCGAGCAAGCATTAATTTTAGGTTGTTGAATGAAAACTTTAGTTCTCTAACAGGAAAATGTCTTCTTTGGATATGGCAGTGATCGGTTTATTTCTCTTAGCCTGTAACTATAGCAAAATACTTACACGCACGGTATTCGCGCATAACGAAGTTTGGAGTCTGAATATTGCTTGTATGCCAACCCAGTTTATGAAGCACTAGGTGATAAATTTTGGCAATAAACATCTTGGTTGTAGACCATTTTTGAGGAATTTGAAATTGAAGTTGTCAACGTCCGAATAGGAATATAAAACACATTTTTTTGTTTTAAAAGTGCGATATTTCTCATACTACCATGCGATTTAACTAACGAAATAAGATACACACGCTCAAATATGGCATGTGCCATATTTTAACTAGAGTAGCTGCTTTTCTGCGGTTGGTATTCGTTGGTACATTCCAATAGCGTCAAGAGACGTAATGGCTAGCCAAAGTGAAAATGCAGAATTTATCTGTACGTAACTGATCGCCATTAGATTGCACCATTTTCTATAGCCAGGTATGTGGTTGTTACAAACACTGTTTTCAAGTAGTTAACGAAACGTGAAATGCGCAAGAGCTAAGTGGAAGAGAGAGTGTATAAGGTTGACGTTAAGATTGTAAGAAACGTAGCATGGCATTGTTCTGATTTCGTAAAGACGGATGCTTTTCTTCATAGGCTAGATATGTAAAACGTTACCTATATTTCTCGGTAATTGTAAGCTCTAAAACGATATTTAGATTTGTCATTGGAAAGCTGCACCTGCACTCAGTGTTAAAGGTGCAGCTGGCTTCTTTCGTGCTTTTAAGAGAGAATTCTCCTGCCATAGCAGCTCCTGTCACTAAAGACCTGAGATAGATATTTTAATTTCTTAATGTAAGGTCTTTGAATTTATTTGAAGCCAGCCCTTTACACATAATGTTATTTGATGTGGAACAGTGATCATCTGCCGCCTGAGCTGCGCGCTCAGCGGAAACTGCCATTTCTGGCAGTGGCAGCGATATTTGATCATTGGAAAGCAACTTGCAATGTTTTTTAAGTTTCCATTAATTTAAATTTTTTTTAAGTTATAATTTGCAGAATAAAGATACCTAAGGGATGGTAGGGCTTTGTCACAACATTCGTTTCGTAATCTAGCATTTTGACGATGGAAATCATGCTCTAAACAGTGATTAAACGTGCGAAGTACATGCAAGGACCTACGGCATTGTTTTATTGGTATGAGTTCTTACTACAATGCGAGAAGCAGTTCTGCGTTTAAAACATGGAGGGTTCCTGAAAAGTTCAGTGTAGGAGTTTTTCTATTGAGCTTTGTAGAAGCTGCACTTGGCATGAATTCTTAGGGCACTGCTGTATTCGTATTCTCCCTGTTATAGCAGCCACTGAAGAGCACCGGTAAATTCAAAGCACTTACAGCCTCTAAAATAAAAAGACCTTACAGAGTGAGTTCGGAGCGTTTGTGGTTCATCGTTTACCACCAGTCGGTTCTCTTCGTCGTACAGAAAGTACGCATTTACTTAAATGATAAAAGCAGATGCTAGGCCCTGGGCACCTCGATGTAATACGAAGCGTTCTACTGATCTGCTCTCAGGTGCGCAATTGAGTCTTCGCGCAGGAGTTCGGCTGCGTCAACTTCTTCGGGAGGGACCGAGATTTTGGACGAATGCAAAACGAGACGCGGCTCTGGGGCCAGACCTTTCAGGTTGCAGGCTTGACATGCGAATCAATCGTAGTTAGCTGTACCGTATATTGAATGCAGTGCAAAAAACATTAGGTCACCGAATTTGATGTTTTCACTGGCCGCATGGGTGCCGAAATGCCGAACTGACTTTAGTAGTTGCTTGGCTCTCTGTGTGTTACGCCAAAGAGCTGCTGATATTTTTCTAGGTATTCTACACAATTGGTTTTAGTTTAATTCTCTCTCAAAATGATCGACGTGGTTGAAATTCCAATACGTATAGGTCAGTTCTGTATTGCCACCTTGGTGTAATATACGCCCGCTTTGAGCAGGTCCGAAAGTTCACTAAGACAAGAGATTTTTGTAGCTTTTTAATATTTACTCGTACAATAACAAGTGTAACAGTTGTTTCTTGCGCAAACCGAACTTTGCACATGCGCATGCTGCTGAACTGACGCGCCACCGCCTTGCTTTTTGTAAGCGTAGGGTTCGCTTGCGAGGGGCAGGTGCATTCAACCCAGGTCGTTCGTAGGACCTTTCGCGTTCTTTCGTTTAGATCATCTAGGTCCTACGTTGACAAGCACGTGGTTGGCAGTTCGCTGCAACTGTTCTAGGGTATGTTCTATTCCAGATGCAACGTTTGCCACTGTGGCTTCGGACACAAGTCAACACTGCGAAATCACTACCGTATACACACTGGCGAGCGGCCACATCGGTGCTGCGTTTGTCTGAAAACGTTTTCGCAAATTGGTACACTCACTTTGTAACTTCTCTTACCTGCCACTATATCTCATACGCATACTGACGTATTTTGGTCCACCGACCAAACAAAAAGCGCTTAGTTCCGCAACCGGAGTGATTACGTTAGTTGTTACGTGGGTGAGTCGTTTTTTCTTGGTTTTTTGTCACCTTTTCCCGTATCGAAATCGTGTACCACCGTTGATCGGTGCAGGAAGCCCGTGGCGTGTGTAACCAGCAGACCCGTTTTCGCTGGCAGCTATTATCCATCAGTCTAGCATTTCTAAGTGTAACTCATGATTCAGGAAATTTGAAGCGGCATCTTGCCCAACACGCAAATCTCGCCCTGTCCTGTCCCCGCTGTGGTGTTATCTTCGCCTTCGGCCATCTGCTTCAAGGTATGCACACGCACAGACCCTAGCTAGCCAGCCAACTAACATAGTTGCCCGTAGTGAGGCGTTCCGCTTGTCTCTCCGCTAGACTTAGCCTATGGACACCGAGTACAGCCTGTAACAGGTGGTTATTGCTTTATTTGTTGTTTTCTTATCGTCCTTCAGTTCACCTTCGGTCGTGCCGGAATCAGGTGAAGTCCCATGCGAAGCAGTCGGCTCGGGTGACGAATTGCAAAAGCGGGAACGGCAACAGTAGGGCGAGCATCAGTACCGCCGTGAAAGTGGCGACGACTCAGACGGACGCCGACCACCCCCAGGCGGACGGCGTTCTGCGTCCAAATGGACGCGAAGACCGTTCGGTCGCCGAAGTAACCACGGCCTGGCCATCAGAGAAGCCCGGGAAGCAGGTCAAACTCTGGACCATGTACCCATGTCCACATTGCGATAAGGTATTTGCCTCTGTAGGCTGACATATCTAACTAGGCGTTGAATCGCATAGCGTGTACCGAAGTACTCCGTAACCCATGACCGGCTTCTAGGCGCCGTTGGTTTTCTTTCGCCATGCCCTATGATCTACGGCCGTACGCCTCGCTTTTACGTTACGTAAAGCTTTTGCCTTATACACACCGCTTACTTGGTATGGGCGGTAATTTGGCAGGAGAGGAAACAACTCCACGCCTTAGAGCAAATTTGCCAGTATTTCAGTCGGATTCTGGACGCTCTCGTAGAATGAATAGTACCTGTTTAAAATTCCGGTTGTCACAGTGTCCGAGTACATATGTCCCCATTCTCCGAGGTCGGAGTCAAACGGACTGCAGGGAGGCGAGCGGCTTGACTGAGCGGCAAAATGGGTCCGGGTCTGTCAGCCAGACGTAGACTCCGTGTGCGTAGATGTCGTAGGAAATCATCACAGCCATTTCTATGCGTACAACAGTCGGAGACCTTCGCGCATTCTTGCCATTATCTAACGAAGTTACGAGAGCGATGGAGGTCTTGGCGTCACGGCAACCTTGTTCACTTGACCGGGACAGCGATCTACGCTAAGCTGTACAGAATTGTCAAGTGCAATGCAGATTTATCCTCGCCGTAGATGGCACCCGGCTTAGTATCTTCAATTGTTTCCGTTCTCTTGTCGTTTCATGATTCCGCTTCTGGTATTCGGCCAGGTCCTCACCTGGCAATACGATCTGCGGCAGCATATGGAATCACATCGACGCCTACGTTACTATAGGGGAGGTAAGCGGAGCGACGCTACCTCGCATACAAGTGCCAGCTGTAGCGGTGAGAAGATCGCTGTTATCGGCCCATGTGCTTCGTCGGACGCCGTGGACACGCGTAACCGGACTCGCGCCTTTTCACATTAGTCAATGGGAGACGATTTGCGAGGGTAGTCACAATTGTTCTAAGGTGGGTCGGTTGACCACCGATCCAGTGAGACCGTTCGGCTGGCGGCTACGATAGTTCAGGACGGAACGCCGTTGAAATTAGTTAGGCTAGAGTTTTAGACTTTCCGTGGGCTTTTCGGATGCTGACTCATCTGCGTCGTCGGAGCCCGGTTAGGCGGGGCTTTGCTCTTGTGAGGGGAGGGGGGCATTTACAGACTGTGAAAATATTCTAGGCAATTGTTAAACAATTGTAAATCGCTTACCGTCTCATGTAAGGTCGAAGGTTCCGGCAGAAAGTAGGTGCTCGCGGATTTTAGCAATGAATTTCCCTCGCCACTGAACAGGAGCTGATAAGGTACAATCCTCAGTACAACTTCGGACCGGAAGGTGTTTCTAATCGTGATGAGCTTATTCGTCAAAACTGTGATCCACAAAAGGGACTTCGCTCATGATCTTTGCGTTTCTACATTAGCCAATATTTTTCGTGAATCGTTTTGTCAGCGTTAGGAGATCGTAGTTGTATTTTAGTCCTGGATATGTAGTTGGAGATGTATAAGATCTTTAGAGAAATTTAATGTTATAATATGAACGAAGGAACAGTGAATTACTAGTTATTGAAGATAGCTATGATGGCATAGATGTCGATATTGTCAGTCATATTCAACGTATAAAATCTATGCACAATGTAGCTCTGTTCGAAATAGTGACATTGTACTAGAAAAGATGAATAAATATCAGACTTGTATTATGTACACGAGTTCGTATTCAGCTTGTAAGCCATTGTACCGTTGCAAAACGGAAGAAGCAGCTGCGAGGACCGTCATTCTTGTAAAACCTAGGTAGGTCACCCTTCGATTACCTTCAGAGACTTAAGCCGTCCGTATGCAGGCTTACTATTGGGCTCATGGAGAACATCCAATTTTCGCCGATGGCCTAAAGCTCACCCCGTATGCATATCGCCGTCAATATGGGTACGATGATAAACTCCCCTTTGCTGCACATTCCTCACGGGCTTTTCTAGGGTCGTTGATAATGAAACCAAGTACTACAAACATCGCGAGATTCCCCTTTCATCCTAGCACCTACTTTAGCGGTAAAGATGGGGCACGTTCCATTCAATGAACTGAGCAAATAGCTCACAAAATAGAGAACAAGCGGTCATCTGCATTGTTTGGAGGATGTGGGCCGTTGTGTATCAAAGTAGCTCAAAAGTCATATTGAGTTAATGTACAGTATTGACAAATGTTCCTTAGTATTTGCTCTTCTCTGTTCTCCAGACATTCGTTCTTGGGTTTCCGGATACGGGTAAGAATGTATCGGTTTATATCTAGCCTCATAGGCCTCTTCGATCATAATATACGGGTTTTTCTCAACACTCAATCAGGTACTCGCGGAAAACTGCGTCCAGCTTAGTACACCATTTTGTAAGAAGCGTGCGCGCTGTCTTGCGGTGCCTGATTAAGGCCAGAGGCGTTGTAGTTATTCCAAAAATTCCCATTGGCGTTATGACCACTTAGAAAAACAGCGACTGGCCAAGCAACGCCATTGTCTGAACAGACGTGTCGCTGATAGAAATGGCAGCTCTGATTGAAGTTGAATGGCTCTACAGTGATCATCGTAGACGTGTCGATGTTAAGCCAAGCGATCTATGGAAAAAGAGTATATATAGAGGCACGGAGCAATGTATGCCACGTTTCCTTCCAGTAGGATTGAAAGGCGGGTCACGCCCCGTGTTAGATTGAACGTTAAGATATCGAATGGTTATGTCATTCCGTGGCCTGCGACTGCTGGCCAGTACTTTCAGTCTGCTTTCAATCTGCTTTAAAACGCATAAAAATTTCTCGAAACGTAGGGGCTTTTGTTATTGTCTTAGCTCTAGCGAGCGACGACCACTCAACTTCGCTCAAATTCTACAGGAAATAATTCGAATCCGCCATATCGAACTATTAACATAGATAGCTTCAACACCACACACCCCACCGCTAGAACTCCCATGTGTTTTTACTATTTAATCAAGTCGGAAAAAGCTTTATTTGCGTTTATATAGTTACTGAACATGTCTAAATGTATATTATGATTAAAAGATTGTACACATGATTTAGCATTGTAGTAACCCATTTTAATCAACTTGGTTTTTCACTTTTTGGCATACGAGTTGAACGCACGACTAGACTTACGGGCATTGTTTCCCAACACACTTGTGAAATGTGAGTGAGACGACATGTCTTACCTTTCCTTCTCCTTATATACCCACATTCATATACCGAGAGCGCCTTCCCCTAAAGCAGTCGTTTACAAAGGCCCTTTGTTACTGGGTGTTGCGTTGTATAAGATCGCCGCGCATATAAAAATGCCAATACGCTATAGCACCAAAACGTACATATAGTCTTGTCAATACTACGAAAGCGGTAACAACAATAAAACAACGAAACTAGCTAATACGCATTTTAGTTTAGTCCTCGAAGCGATTTTTGGATGAGTAAGCACATATTGTATTGGTACGCGCGGATACCGGTTTTCGTATTTGGGATAACGAGTGAACACAAAATTGCTGTCAACTCCTGATGAAATTTACGATGCTGACTGGAAGACTGGTTTGACTGTTGGTACGTTTGAAAATCAAGAGGTATTCTGGTTACACTAGCATTATTATCAGCGCGCGTGCGTTGGACAAAGCTTAACTAATCCTGAAGATTCTCCGGCAGTTCAGTGTGGGTATTCCTTCATATCGTAACAAATTGCGTTTGTCGCCCTTCTGTTTTTTGAATTGTCTAGAATATTCGTTTAGACATCAACGTCATTCCGTTTCTATTTCCTGAAGCAGATACTTGAAACATCTTGATGCCTTACTGTCATTACACTGTTTGAATGCCTGTTCGACGTATGCTTTATTATCTTTACTATCAGATTCGTGATTGCAGGGTAGGCTTTCGTAATCTTCTGATCTAAATGAAAATTGTACATCCGAATGAATTTGTACGAACGGTGTAAAAAAAGCCCACGACGGGCTACCGAAGGGCCTGGAATAGACGATTTTACTGGTCAACCTAACACTTTACAGTGCGCTTGACCTCTGGTTCACTCCGGCGTGCTGAACGCTGCCTGAGTCCTACATCATATAATCAATTATTTCAAGTTGGGCCCAGTTAACAATAATTGTATGAAAGTTGTGTCTTTTTGTTACCGAAAACGGCAGTAGTCTGCTACAGTAAATGTATCCATGCTAGTCTAGCACAAGGTGCGGTAGTCGTTAGCGACAGGACTTCCAATATGCGCAAGCGAACTAGACACGCTATTTGGTATGTAGAGCCGCGCTCATGTCATGTCGTATTATGAAGTAGCGATAGAGCTTTCGATTGCAGTCGTGCTAACTTGTTTCAACTAAACTTGCAATGAACACCAACACTTGTTTTCTTCCCTTACATAGCACTTAGTACTCCGCCTAGGTAAAAGGTAGAAAAAGTGCTTAGACTAAAACACAATAAATGCTTATTTGTACAGCTGTTTTATTTCGATCATTTCG
>MNPL01003592.1:0-34892 GCA_002081605.1 Tropilaelaps mercedesae | reverse complement strand
ATATATATATATATATATATATATATATTCGTATATATTATAATTAAGCCGAATGGAATCGCAAGCAAAATATGAACAGACTTTTGGGAGCATTTGTCATGCGAGTCGCTGGACGGCCCCACATTCAACGGTCGGCTAATTAGGCGTGCCGGCAAATGTTCCATAGGTTGGAATGTTCACCCCACCTTGGAACCCAAGCCCCCTCTGTCCGGATCGGCCGCCCGCGCGTGACAGTGTTGCGGTGACTGGAGCTGTAGCTACACTACGCTGTTGAACGATTTCCTATGGGGAGAGGAAAAGGACAGTCGTTTATTAATTGCCGAGCACAAACATATGGTGGAGTGTGCGACGAGAGGGTCTAATTGCCAGCGTTAAGATATTAGGCTATGTAGAACTACGTCGAACGTGAAGAGCGATAAGTTTAACAGAAGTTAGGGAGTAATTGAGGGACAATTTATAAACGAGGAAACTGGCGTACACCGTTCAGTGAGTCACTAGTTAGGTGATTCTAACCTATAGCGAATATGTGAATGGTTTGATCATACCCTTGGTGGTCCGAATTGGATGGCGGCTTCGATGCCTGTGGGGGCAGACGAGGTCCAGATGACGTCTGCAGAGTTCTTCGATTCCGTGCCGAGTTCGTTGGTGGTCACTTCGGCACGATAACCATTCTCATCGGCAACGTAGTTGACTGTTCTTGTACGGCCGTCTGCCAGGGTAAGGCTGTATGAGCCGGTAACGCGGCCGTTGCCGTCACCGCTTGACTGCGTGAACAACGAGAACAAAACGTCTATTGCGCTGTTTGCTGTGTAATATCTGTTAGTGTTTACCGTCATAGTACAGCTTCTGACAGAGTGGAATAGAGCAGTTTGAACCCGATAATAAACGAGCCAAACCTTCAAGATATCATGATTATTCTGGCCAATTAATTGAATATGGTTACGACAATATTGTTCTTTTTGGTTAAAGCGCAATCTTGTGGCTGCCTATTGACCAACTAACAACTGACACCTATGATTTACAGTAAAGTACGCTTTAATAGTGAATTTAGGATGGGAATAAAATTGCATATTTTATATAGAAGTAAAGTAAACTTATAGAAGTAAAGTATTTACGTTAATGACTTATCCGCTCCGGCAAGTGATGGCCTGGCCTTCAGGTTAGCTAAAACTTTCTTCTTAAAAACTCCTTAAGTATCACTGAAAGTACCTCTACCTCTATTTCCTCAACCAACATATAGAAAAACATATTTACATGTATATTTATCTAAATTTATTGAAGATCGCCAGCCTTGTATTTGTTCATTTTTTCGAAAAATCGAAATTAAATTTTTCTAATTATTCTGTGCCCTTTATGGAGAGCATTCGAAAGGAAGAAACCCCGTCAATTAAATGGAGCTACTTTTTGGACCGACCGGACATCACATAGTCGTCAAGTAGGGAAAGAACTTGTATCCTTTTAAAAAAATATATATTTATATACACCTCGTGCGAATTTTGCGTACCTGAGCACTGTGGGACCCTTCCGGGTCCTCTGATGTATATGAGTATTCGAACGGCGTTGGGGGATATTGTATCTGCAAAACAGAGTTTACAAAACGAACTGAATTTGTACTTTTGTTCATTTAAGAGTTAGTTTAAGCCTCTGTATTGATTAATGCTTTGTATGATGACTTACGTATTTGATAAATACACGAGACGTTCTCAACAGACATTCAATTCGCGTATTACATAACCGGCACGTTAGAACATAACATCAAAAATAGGTTTTGTGGACAACGAATTATTGAAGGCTATGTTTTTGAGACTATTCGCAGAACTCCTCTTTTTGAAATTTTGGCAGTGATCTAACTGGTACCGAAATTCGTATAAAGACTGTTCAGTGCTATCATGGGAGAAATCTTTCACTACCTCATGATTGCATTTTCATGACAAACAACAAGAAAATTGGCAGCCAACTATATAATAATCTATAAATATATAATAACCTTGATGAGAATTTCTTCACAATTGGTCAACCCCGCATATATCCGTACACTTCTAGATCTACAACAACAATCAGATTCGTATATTTCCGCCACATCGCATCGAGCTTCAGTATTTCGCGCATCCATCCGCTCGACTGTGAATTTTTTTAAGCTATTCCCTACTTTTGCAGTCCCTGTATGCTAAGAAGTCTAAATCAGCAAGAACTTACAGGGTCATCCAATAAAAGTGGAAAGTAGAAAATATTGCTACACCAAAAACGTGCGCTAGAAGCAGTGCAATGACTTTGTTTCCCACCTGCTGTAGTTGAACGTTGTTCGGCCGAATGGAGATTTGCTGAGCTTCGACCGCACTCAGCCCAATGAGAGCTAAACCGGCCACCCCTGCCACCACCATAACAGGAACAGAAGCAAACTGAAAAGGCGACACCATACAAATAGAACATTTTGTCAGCTATTCTAGCCTAGCTAAATTTGCTAGAACAGGATACGACTATTCTATAGGTACAACTACGTTCGTTCTCTTTGCTAATTCCCAAAGGACAAGTCAGATTCGCCAAAACCGTCTAGCGAAATCTGTCGCAACGGCTTTTCCACCAACAAATGAAAATGCCCCTGCGTGATTATTCACTAAATTACCAGCAGAGAATACTGTAAACATTGCAGAAGAACCAACACGCGTTTTGTCACCTAACATCAAGTCACAGATACAAACCTTGAACATAATTCGGCCGTTGAAAATTTACCCTGCTAATGAAGTTCGGATGCGTCTCGTAGCGGCTTTTTATCGCTCTCGACATCCGCCGATGAGATCGGCTCTCATTCTAGTTCACCCTTCCCTTCCTCGTGTACGAAGCCGCTCTTGGTCCCTTCGTCTTTTGTTGCGTCGTTTTTATTCGCTTCTCTGACGAAACAGCCTCAGCGCCCCTACCTAGCCAAACCGACTCGTCAGCCAACAGCTACGGAATACGAAAACGATTTGTGAAGTTTGCAGGTGTCGACCGTTTTCATTCGACAACTACGGCTGATAACTCTTTGGTGAGAGAGGCAACATAAAAGAAAATGTTACCCGCATTAACTAAAGCCATTGTTAGCTATCAGTTGCACACGCATGTTTCGGTATGTACATGTATATGTGTGCGTGTATTTGTGTGTATGTACAAAAAATCTGTCTTTTGAGTTGCAGTGCAGGGAACGCTTTGTAATCTATGGGCTCTATCAATCATGCTTAAATATTTCCATTGTCTATGTACCCGTAGCAAACGATATACTAGATTCTACCCTTTGAAAAGCACACATTATAAACGGGCTCATAGTTCAGGGGGATTATAAACATGATGGTATGCAATGACGCTGTATCAAATAATATGTATATAGCCTGTTTTATGCTCGACTGATATCACGAAAATTCTCAGTTCCGCTGCACATATTCGTGGGTGATTTGGAGGAGTGCCAAACTCTTGACATATTGATAGAACTCATATGAATTAATAATGTCCACCTCAAGCAAGACTATTAGTCTACAGTCAGTAAGACACCAAACATGTTCACCGCATCAAAAATAACCTAAAAATCATGAGAGAGAAACTTTTTACGAAGTCACAAAGATACAAGCGTTTTGCTTCTAGTGCATCCCTTTTAGTTAAACTGTTTCTCGCTTCGATTCAATTTGCAGATACTCGAACAGCCCTATAATTGTTAATTGATGCACTCACGTCGTATAGTAAATATGATATTTATACTGTATTATTAAAACTAAAAGTTAATTAGGCTTTACTTGCTGAACCAACAGTCAATAATTAATGCACGAATAAACTTCGATCACCAGGTCGAGGGCCTTATGTTACAGCCAATGCGCACTCTTTATCTACCAGATACTAAAGACAGAATCGTTTTGTATGGCTAGTAAAATGGCTATATTGTACTCAGCTCGATGGTAAAAGCCCGTGTACATGCATATATTTGCAAACCACTGCGGGCTGTATTGTATTCAAATGGACAAAATGGTTCAAGATAACCTTCCTCATTGGACTTCATAGCTTATCCCGTATAACTCAGTATAAACAATTGCCATTTATTAGAATTTCCGCAACAATTCAGCAATCACAAATTTTCAACAATTGGTAAGTAACAACTTGGAAACTACTAAGTAACAAAACACTTTGATCACTCGACCGAGGAACGAGCTATTTTGTTATTATCTTATGAAGATTTGATTTATAGGGAAACTAGTTGCCGCAGCGCCTCTTATTAAAGTCTCCTGCTTAGGATCGCAGTCCGGAGCAGTTCTGCTCCATACAGTGCCTCCGGTGACTCTATCTGTAACTATTGTCTACAAAAATCCGTTTAACAAAAAAAGGGAACGATGTAACAGTTTCGCTGTACATAACCGCTGGCATTTATTCGTATTTAATTCGAAATAATACGAGATTGTTTCGGCCCGCCTTTGAATTCGTGTGGAGCGTGTCTATTTAGGTTCCACTCATTGATTTACTTTGTTGTGTTTTTTTATCCAATCGGCATATTTTGTGTTCATGCTGACTTAGGAAGATTATAGAAATCACTAACTATCATCACGAGAAATAAAGTTGCTACAGGCGTAGCGCGAAGGCACGCCTCCAATTCTGCTGATAGACGCACTCGCGTATTTTGTGAACTTTAAGGTAGAACGACATGCTTGTTTGTCGGCGTGTCCATATTACGCCGTATGTTATAGTAATTTTCTGTAGGTAAAGTCGCATTGCAGTAGCAAATAGATAGAGCTTAAATGAGAAATCCACATAGGGTATTCAACATGCGATAAGCAAATGTTGCGATGGAGCTTCTCCGATTTTTTATACGACGTAGTTTGAAGGAGCACGCCGATTTCTCCTGAAGTTTATGCGACAGTTACCTGCTACGTCAGGCAAGTGTGCCGCTGTACAGATGGCACCAAAGCAAGATACGGGTGATAGCCAAATACAGAAGCGAAGATTTATGCTGTACTCTTTGATTTCTATGTTTTGGTAAACTGACAAAGTCATCTGCGTTATCCGAATTTAACGAAAACAACCAGATAAAGTTTTGCGCTGTCAGCGACTACCTTGTACGGCCTGTCGTTAGAATGAATTGAAATTGACAAGCTGAGATGAGACCTATAACATGTTAAAGAGGTGTAGGTAAATTGCGATGCGCATTTATTAAGCGTTCTAGTTGAGTTGAGGAAGTGGTGAAGCCTACACTATAATTTTAACGTTTACATCGCTAAGAGCCAGCACGCTAGGTGCGAAGTCAGATAAAAGTTCATTCTACGACACTGAAAGGCACATTTTTCGCTGTGGTACTCCTACCTTTATTCCGAAAATAGAAATGGAAGTCACTAATAAAATATATCGTTCTCTAACACTTGAAGTATATTTTTAAAAAAAAAGCACATTTATACTGTCTAAAATTATATATATTATATATAATTATATATAATATTCGTTAGGAGAAATTCGTGTTTAGTATTTTTTGCTTCGGGAAAACACATGAAAGTCTATTTTAACCGTGCTTATTACATGGATATCGAATTCGATAACAATTTTTGGCGAATTTAGCGAATAAATCTGAGCATTGCACTGCCTTTTAAGATTAGCACTGAATCATTGTACGATAAATGTGCTACCCATATAAGCTTCAGGGAAATAGTTTTAGAATAAATTTAGAAGATGCACCTTGCGTTACACTCCCCATTGTATGGTTGCCAATAGCCGCCACCTGCAGGCTGACCAACCAGTCCGCAAATAAATCGGTTAACATCACCGTGTAGGAGTGGAAAGAGACACTGAACGTTACTATTCATACTCTCTTAATCATTCTCACCCTTAACTTGTTTATTAGGTGTTATAATGTTAAAGAAGGATGCGCAACTCCCAATTAAGAAAATGTGCTAGTTCCCAGATTAATCGAAATGCTCCTAAAGGATTTCTTTGCTAAAATGTTTAATATTTTTGCCAACTGTCTTTCCGCGGAAGCACGAATGACCCTGACCACTAACTACAAAAACGCGAGTAACCATAATAGTAAAAAAAAATTAAATTTCTGCGTCGATCTAGTAGTCATGACTTACAAGTAATCCAAACAAGCTTTTAAAAGGAAACACAATTAAAGACCCTTTATAATTATGCTATAGAAAATTGTGATGTTTAAAAACAATGAATGACAATTATCGATGAACAATAGCATAAAAAGCAAATGCAGGAAACAAAAATAGGTCCAATTGTTCGGTAAACATTACAAAAACTAGACTTCATTAGGTCTATATATTTAAGTGAGTCATTGCTTCTTCGCTGAGGGAAGTTTCACACCCGAGATGCTCCGCCACTTGATAGACGTTACACTGTAGGCAGTCGGCAATCTAATCTATAGTACTACTTTTTTCGGAATGCCCGACATCGCCCTACACCTTGGTCGCATAGGTAGGCTGTCTGAGTACCGTTTCTGTTCGCTTAATTCTATAACGTATCTGCGTAGATCGGCTGAAGCTAAAACAGAGATCAATCATCGTGTGAAAATCTGCATCAATATGTAATAGAAAACTGAATGGTTTTTACCCTTACGCCACGATAATGAGTTGTTTCTTTTCACCTTAGAGCCTATGAAAAAATTAGTACTTACGTAATGATGCTGAGCGAAGGTGTCAACATGGCGGGTTGTTCATTGAGGCATTTGTAGTCGGAATTTGTGTATGTTACCCGACGACATTTTCATTGTCGAACATCGTGGCGATACTCGCCGCAAGATGCATTCCTACTGCGTTTGGACACAATTGGCCGACGGTCCCGTTTTGTTCTGTGCCAGGACAAAGCGTTAAAACATAGCAAGCAGGAGCAAAATGGCTTTCGTCGATAAGTACGACACCCGTTATTGCAGTTGCCTATAAGAGCAAATCAAATGTTGCTGACTGAACAAAGTTCCGAAGCTACCACAAGGACATTTATCGCACCGCCAACGCTTTTCAATGATATACGAAGTGAGTTTTTACAGCATCCGTCACATCCTCAAATTCAATCGTTACATCTATATATATATATATATAACCATAAATTTACAAGATTTCTTATCATATTTTTAATCAGTTTCTTCTGTCAAGTGTAAATAATCCAACCATCAAAAAAGCTTTGACTATTGCTACAAACTCTATCCTAACCAAGGCTTAAAAATTTGTTGTTACAATACGCCAAATTGAAATATCAACTCATGAAGCAAACGCATATCAACAATTAGCGATAGTTCTATTTTCTCCACCTTGTATTCGGCTCTAGCACTTTCCGTTTCTATATTGGAGTACACTATTAGCGTGAATAAAGCGTAAGTAAAGTTACCACATTGAAGGAATAATGCTGAGTATAGACGGTAGTGGCTTATGGGCACTTCGTACGTTCATGCGAGGTCCAAAAATTGAACATTCTGATTTCTAACCTGCACTGGTCTGTTTCGTTCACATACATACAATCATCGATATACCCTCGTCTAGAGGGCATTAAAATATGTCGAAAGTTAGAACTAAGTCGAAAGCTAGAACGCCTAACGTCTTTTTGCCTACCGCCTTTTCGGCTATCGACAGCTGTTCAGACGAGACGACCACTAGATCTCTCTGGTATAAGGAATTGATAGACATCTATTTAGGCCAATCTACAGGCCAAATTTTTTTTCCAACTAATAGTGAAAAAAAATTTGGTCCTACTCACTGGGTCCAATTCGGGTACACACGAGTTTGAATACAATGCTCAGTTCATATTAGCATAACATAAAGCTCATGACATTCGTATCAGATATACCATTTTGTTGTCCTGGTACTAAATTGAAAATTGCTAATATCTGGAAAATGTCTATTCGCGTTTCTGTTATCTTCCCAGTACACTGCCCAAGCGCGCTTACCTGCATTCTATCATTGGACCTTTGGGTATTTTTATTTCTAGTTCTAGTAGCCTTTAACCTTGATAGTGACTTAAGTTTATCGAATTAACAACAAAATCCTCAATTGCAAACTTCAGCTTTCCATTATGTTTTTGCTGTTCTAGGCTGTTCTTGCAGTAAATATTTAGTTACTTTCATATAACTACCGTATCACTTTGTTCTACATATACAAAAACGGATGAAACTGACCTTGAACTTACGGGCCTAGGACAGTACCACTCCGATTAAAATGTATAGTCAGGCAGAATGATAAAAAAGTTGAAACTAGTGATGTTCGTGTTCTTCTTTGTAACATCGTTGTCCGACGTCATCAACAACGGAGTCAAGGCATCCATAGGGATCTCTCACAGCCGTCACCCTATCAGTTCGGGTATACGGCTGAAAGTAACGAAATTTCTCACGGCCGGAGATATTCGATGAGATAGGTCGTGTCGAAAATATACCTAAATATTATTCGAAATAATTGGAACTCCACTCATGCAAGCAAAATGGCAATTCAACACAACAGTTAGATTCTAGATGCCTAAAATCATGAGTAGGCTTTTTTATCTCAGAGCTTCGGTATCTAGAAATATTGCCCCCATCAAGTTGAAAAATTAGAGTCAGGCGTTCGTTTTATTTGGCATTGCAAATGACCCATAGAGTAGACCATTCGCAATTATAGAAAGCGTTTTTATAATGCATTTTCTATAGTTAGAGCCAAGTGGAAGTTCGCTTCAGAATTCTCTACTTGTTTTGCTAATGGTTTGGTGGCCATATGTGGCCACGATTCGAATTATGAAGGCGTTATTTAATTGTCCAATATAATACATTTAAAAGTAAGTACAATTTGTTAGCGACATTCCACCGCCCTAACGTGCAATTAATCAACATTAAATTTGGTTTAAATGTAAAAAGTCTTATCGGGGTATTCTAATATAATATACAAAAAGAAAAAAGCGTTTTGAAACATATCATCGCGTTTTTCCCTATATCTTCTATTCTTAATGCTGCAATCAATACTTACGTCCTTATGTATTTAAACCATTTTCGTTCATCCATAATATTATCCTGCCGCTGATCACATATCTAGGACATTTAATTTGAGTAGTGTGTGTTACCTCCGTGAGATGTTTGCCAACAAAGGGGTTTTACTCAAAAATCCGGCGTACGCGGTCGTCCGAAGTATAGACGTGCGCTTTGAATAAATACGAAAAAAGAAATTTCACCAGCAGTAACGTAGGGGTTGGCTGAGTGTCTGAACTGGCGTAAAGCCTCGTATACATCTATCATATGATGAATCCTACGTACTAGCGTTCTTTCAGGCAACTACTTCTTAAAGCTAGCGGACGGCCGTGAACGGTCTGTGTCATACACAGCTGACGAGAACGGATGCCACCCAAAAATCGTAACTAACGAGCTCGGCACTGAATCGAAGGGCCTCGGAGGATCTCTGTTCACGTAAGAATCTCGGATCAACGCTAAGATCATCTCCTAGTCTTCTACTTTCAATGTATCTCATGCTACTTATCAAGGGGCCATGTCGAACGAATACAGTGTAACCGCTTTACCTAGTCCTGCTCTCATACAGCAGAGAAACCGCACCGCGCAACGTCTTCCTCATTACCCGAACACTTCTCGCTGTTTTTATATATATCTGGCTAAATTTCAAGTCTGTAAATGCCTATAAAAAGAATGCCTGTAGAACTGCAGAACTAGAATGTCAAAAATAGTCTTGTGAAGCTCGATCGGATCCCAGAGAAAGGTTATATCCCGGTCTGAGGTTATTATCATATTTCATCAGCCTGGGCCATACCAGCTGCTCATCTACTTAAGTAGCAGGGTCCTCTATGGGGTCCTTCTTGTGATCGTACCAGCGCCACATGTTTCGCAAACCAAAGGTTTTACGCATCAACTTCTGCTTATCAAAACTATTATTAGCAGTCTAATAACAAAATATGAGGAATATGGCTGCATGTGAAGTGTTCGGTGAATATTCGTCTATAACTACCTTTTCACTAATACTGCATCTGGTTCAGGCAATGTCCTGTAGTGGTGTAGGACAAGAAAGCGATTAAATTTGGCGTTTTATTTATCACGGCTGACTTATAGAGATAAAATTAACAATTTATTTCGTTTACTTCAAATATTTTCTTCCGAAATACTCTCCTCGTTTCAAGTGTTGCTTCGTACTCATGATGAAAATTATGAGTGATATACTCAAATTGAGAAAAACTAACTTTCAACGGGTGTTTAATGTCAAGATCATCTGCCCCTACTGAACCTGATGTGGCCATTCAAATGAATGCGTTATTACAGCACTACCATCTTTAATTCACGTAGAGACAAGCTTGATTCACCCACGGCGCTCGTGAACGAAATTGTGAAACTGATCCATGTTGCTGTAATCTATCAATCACTCGGGGTGTACCGTCTGTAACGTCCTGCCCGCATCTCATGTGAAAGGGGAAGTGGCACAATGTCTGCACAAAGTGTTTAAAAGACCTATTAAAAAATCGATAATATGGATACAAAACGGCAAATATAATAAAATCGTGCATAGTTAAATCGAGCAGCTGGCGTTGTCATTGTGATAAATGCATGCCATTGCACGACTTACCTCAACGTAAGTCTAAACAGATGAGCTGTGTAGGTTATCTTGAAGTAACCGCGTTTGTGTGCCAATCTTACCCTACCTTTACGTCGGTAATTAGACGAGCTGAAGCTGAAACCGCCTACGGGCACTGCCAGATTTTATTACGGTGTAATGCTTTCGTGTCTCTACAATCCCATTGCAAACTACACATTTGTGCACATGTTTCAATTTCTCAAGTTTAATGTTTCCCGCCTCACTCGTACGCACTGTAGTGGATCTGACTGTGGGCGGTGACGTAGACTCCATCCAATGTTATGGATTGTTTACGAAGTAATGATCAGTATAACTTTCTACCTGCTCTTCTCTTCTTGCTTATGCTCAACTTGATTATTTTTCGTTACCACTACGCTATTCTCGGGCAAGGTCTAGTGTATTGATTATCGCTGACTTTGACCAGATTTAAACTGCTTAACCCAAATCTCTGTTTTTAGTGTATCGACCTTAGCCTTTTATTAGTCCATTGCGCATTACATTATAGTTGTTCTTTTCTAGTATTTATCATGCGGACGTGAAAAGGTGTAAGAAATACTTCTTCCTTTATAAACCATTAGAAAATACAAACACTACAATAAATTGAAGCACAGCTAGGTCTATCTGTCAGGGATGTTCACCGACATTCAACCGAGATGCTGTTTCTAGTCGGTTGCATGGCTCATGCTCCATCAAGATTTTTGTGATTCCTCATGTTTTGTAGGTAACTTTCGCAATGATTTTAGCCAGGTGTGGCAGCTGTCAATGAACTTGCGAGTTTGCATAGCCATAGCAAATCGCTCATGTTTTGCACCCGGTTGCACGTGGACGAGCACAAATCAGACATGGCCTCAGTAGACTGCACAAACTGACCAAGAGACGGCCGTTATGATGGGTTGGCCAGAAAATTCGATGAATGCCTATTTTTTTTTTTATTTACGTATTTTTTTCTTGTTTATGACAATTCAGCATTGCATATTAAACATATTGTTTAGCTCTCTGTAGTCCATTCACTCCAAAATGGTCCACACAATGGTAGATACCGTATGGGGGTGGTCACACTTTTAGTCTGCACCTCGTGAAAGATCGGAGTTACGATGAGAAATGTATATTACGTAATCCACGCTTCTTCTGTATTCAGCTGCATTTTGTTGTTCGTTCTGTTGCCGCGGTTTAATGTGCATGCGCGTTTATATTCTATTGTAGACTCTGAACTACCAGCCAACTTATTGGATATCAGCAAATACATTAGAAAAAAGAACGCCAGGTAGCTGTATTTAGTTAATCACAGAAGTCTTTTTCTCATTGAACGTGCATGTAATGAAGTACAAATTTCAGGTGACGTTTGGATCTCTGGATACCCAGTTTCTGAATATGTATAGGGATAAGGTCTTCATCCACAGCCTGGCACCGCTTCCGTTATCAAACGTGCGGCACATTCTAGATTTTTATTTCGCTTTTGTGTATCTGTAAAGTAGTACACTATAGGAAAGTTAATTCAGGAACACAGACAAGCATATATATATATATATATATATATATATATATATATTGTGCAATACGTGCGCGGCTAAATGGCACCCCAAAGCTTGTGGCAGCCGCCGTATATGTTCACGCACCCCCAGTTGGTGAAGCTTCTCCCGTGACTTTACTCGTTCATGTATGGGAATGGGCTGGTTAGATAAGCTGATGCTGCGCTAATGGCCGTTCATGATCCGCTGCCTAGCGTGAAGCGAGAAGTCTGGAAAGCTACCAAACAATTCAACGGTCGGACTGGGCTTACCGAAACTCGTCTGCCGTCGCCGTCATCGTCCATAGCCGTTGTCAAACTGTGTCACGTACACACGGTCGCGAGGCTCAGCGCAAACAGCAGGAGACACACGCGCAGACGCAGCCGGTTTCGGCGACGCTGCGACCGCCGTGAGGCCCTATCTTAGAACGCCTAAGTTTGTACGAACGCCCCTGGCAGGAACTGCCGTTTGGGCCGGCAGACAGCGCCTGTTTTTCCAATTATGCCATCACAGCGATGCGAGACGAGAAGGAGCAACCGTTCAGGTAACTGCCGCACCAGCGGGGCGAGTCATTTCTGTCGTCGTATATCGACCGATGAAGTGGGGGGCAGGTCCCGTACTGTTTCACTGCATCCGCTGCTGGATGAAGGATGTCGTTGGCGTCGGCGTTGCACGATGTCATCTGGCTCCGATGAACAGTGTAGTCAGGTCGGGCCGGATCGGCCGGATTTAGCCCTATGCGTCGGTAAACACGAGATCAATTGGTCTGAATTTGAGCGGATGTCGGGCAAAGTCGATTGCGAACCGCGTCAACGACAAATGTCCCACGGGTCTTACCGCTCACGTCTAACAGTAAGCGGTAATCCGTAAGCCAAGGGCAGTCGATTAGCTGGATGTTAGTAAAGCTCTTGTTGTTATCGTCGCCGCCACCTGCTAATAATCTCCAGAAAGTTATCATCGTCATGATAGTCGGGATAGATTATGGTGAGATGGGCTGAGGGGCACGGCTGATCCCTGGTGTAGAGCCCGGCCGCAATATATAAAAGGGCCACAATCTAGTTTCTCGATACAGTCGACAACTGCAAAGATGAAACAGGTGCGTGTTTGCGTGCATGCGATGGCATATGCGTATCAGAAAGAACGCGCTTGTTAGAGTTTGTTAGAGCCAGGTATCGGTAACCATGTTTGTGCTACGAAAGTGCTAAACACCAAGACAAAATTCGCGTTGACCTTAGATGCTTGCCATACGTAGCTCTCGATTCGTGAATCTATGCGTCCTGAATCTATGAATTTGCTGTTATTAATAGTATCATACTTCGTCGAGTATTAATCATAGCCCGAACGACCATTTGGATTATTCATGTGTTTCTCTCTAGTTTTACTGAATGCCCCGAAGATTACAAGAAAACTCTAAAAATCTTTGAAAACAGGCATAGTGAGATTTTTCAAATGCATTTTTGTGTGGTGGCCCGTAAAGTTCATGTTAGCCCTCTAGTGAGGGCAAACCATTTGGTAAGCATACCGGGATTAAATTATCGTCGCATCTCTAACTGCATAACTGATATGCATAGCACTAATATGTATTTACCCCCAGAATTCTAACTATTTGCCTCGTTGCAGAGTGGCTCTAATATATATATATATGCACTTTCTTCTCTGCATTCTAACCGTATTCTCTGCTTTTGATGCCACAGTTCTTCACGCTGGCCGCCTTCGTGGCTGTTGCTGCTGCTCAGCAGGCAGTCGTCAATCAGTACGGCGACCTTTCGCAGCCAACCCCTTATGAGTACGCCTACACGTCCGAGTCAGACGAGGGTTCACACGGACACTCGGAAAGATTCGATGGCACCTCTCGCGCCGAAGGTTAGTTGCTCTGTCACCCTGAACGTCGGCGTCTGCTTTTTATATTTATTCAATGAGAAAGTCAAGTATATTCCGCAGTGTCAACGTAACAACAATAGGAATTACAGTTGCTTCTAAATAGATCACACCTATTAGGAGAGATCTTTACACGCCTGAGCTGCGTGACCACTAAAAAGCGTTCTTTTCGACGGGCCTCATTTCTTTAACTGGGGGAACCAATGCGTTCGCAGGAAACTACTTCCTAAAGCTGGCTGACGGCCGGGAGCGACACGTGACCTACACCGCTGACGAGAACGGCTTCCATCCCGAAATTCAAACCAACGAGCTCGGCACCGAATCGAAGAACCCCGGCGATGCCGTCTACGTTTCTTCGGCTCCATCCGGCCCTGACGCCGCTATCCAGGCGTACGGTGGACCTTTCCCTGAGTCCATCGGTCAGGGCGGTCGGCCCATTCAGGCTGGCGCCGCGGCGGCCGCCGCTAAATCTTCCTAAACGTTTAACAACCTTCACCGAACTGATTAGACAGTCAGAGATAGCGCTGAAGGGGTAAACAAAGCGAAACAACGCCGGGCTTCATGACTTCGGCTATCGGAGTCGTCGACAGAACCGTGCAGGTCGTAACAGCGGAGCTGGGTCGGGTTGTGTTAGAATTTGCGTACAGACACAGCGGTATCACTGACGCTGATTGGCATGTCCTGGGGATAATGTTGCCATCGTAGAAGTTGCGTGTATGGGGTAGGGATCGCGGGTGGAGAACAGATCAGCGCCTTGTCAAGGTCAAGATCTGCCTCCAATGGCTGTCAGTTCGTTAATTAATTGTTTTTCCTATTTGTTTCTTTTGTTTGTTTCAAGTTGTGTCTAGAAATAATAAATGTGTAGATTACTAAAAAGATTCTTGGTGTTTTTTCGTCGTTCGGTAGTTTCAAACAGGAATTTGCTTAGGTTAAGCCATATAAACTGACGAAGCAATGTCGGACATGCCCAAAAATTCATGCTGATACATGGCAGGTGCCGATACATTTTCTGGTTGCCCATATACTATGAGCCATCAAGAGCTGTCCCCCAGCAAGGCTAAATGAGTAAATTGGACACATTCTGCCGAGGCGACCCGACGAAATTGGGCGCCTTCACAAGTACTTCTTTTTTGACTATTGGGCCGCATCTGAGGAAACGACCCTTGCAAATTCGTAGAAATTTGAAGAAATATCTGTTGAACTGGCTCGTATATAAATCTCGAATTATGGTACATCTTCGGTAAATATGAATTAGCACTACTTCTGTCAAGGTATTTCACATGTTGCCGACTGTGACGTCTCTATACACAGTGCCTGCGAGAGAAATTATTCCGTACCCTTGAGATCCTCTTGCGTGTAGGGCACATCTGACCTTCATCAACGCGGATCGTTTTAGCACAGCTGAAATGGTAGCGAGATGGCTTCCAGGTATATGTTACGTCTAATTATGTACGAGGCAACCGAATACCGAAAATTCCTTTGTCGATTACTATATCGCTATCCGAACAACGGGGCTAACGCAACTCATCTGCCGTCGCTGTCATCGTCCATAGTCGTTGTCAAACTCTACGCCCTGGAGCGACAACTATTTTAGTATTAGGTATTTAATTGCTGTGAAGGTCGAAAGCAGAGCAATCTCTGGTGGGAGTAATTTTTTCTATGCCTGATGCACTTATGTTGCCTGCCAATCTCAGGCCTAGCACTATCAATTCCAATTGCTTGACGCGTTGCGAGTCGCTGGACGTGACTGGATAATTGGATTCGTCCATCTATTTATATTTGCTTGTGTATCCACGTGCACTTGAATGGGTAATATCAGTATTAATTTATAAACCTACCTATTCCCCTTTAATAAAGGATGAAAGTTGTACCAACGCGTATCTACATTACCTATGGAGGTAGAGGTCTGCAAAATGCAACAATGGCAAGACGCGGCCGTTGAATGAATGAATACGAGCGAAACTCAATCGATCTTAAAGATCGACTCGCACGTGTGTCTCCAGGTGAGTAAATGAGCGGATTGTTCAAGACCATGCCTCTATGTGGATTGAATAATGGTCTCTTAATAGCGCTGTGCATTGTGAAACGCAATGGAATTCCGTAGCGGTGTTCCAGGTAGAAATTTTACGTGATCAGCAGCTATACGGGCAGTTTCGGATACTATTATTTTTATAATTATCATTATTATTAAAGAAAATATGTTTCACTGTTTAACAAAGCGCGCCATTACGCATAATATAGGAGCAACCGTGCATATTATAAAAATTATATAACTTGTGACAGCCCTAAAATGCCGTTTTTACTGATTCCGATCACCTAGAACAAATAATTAGAAGATATGCGTACACTCCTTACAATGATAACCCGATTTCTAAGACTGAGACCCAGTTTCTAGATTAGTGCTCAGTAATGGAGATCTTTGATAGGGCAAACACCCGCCACGTTCCTTCCACAAAATAAACTTGGCATCTATCCATCCATGCCTTATTACATACGATCTCGCTATATTTGCGCTGACCTCCATATCGATCGCTGCGTTGGTATATACATGGAACCTCGTAGTCCGCCTTGTGGGTCATAGGGCTTGACCAAGCGATTTCATACTTGTATTCGCCTTAGGATATCCGCGTTCGGTTTCCATTCCGTCCTATTTCTTCTACGCGGCCTTCTCACGTCACTAAAACAATGAAGTCGGTGTCGTTAATGGAAGCACCTCATCGATACGGCTATAGATCAGAGGGATGTCGGCTATGGGTCGAGCTTCATCTGTTGAATTTGTTCATTTGTGATTTATATTTGAATATACTACATAGCTGTGATGAGCCTAGGTCAAATAGCTTTCGTTGACTAGCATGGAAACTTCTATCGAGTGTCACAAAATCGCGAGCTGAGCTGTTTCGCCCTCGTGCTGCTTCAAGGATTTCCGCAGTACGTCAATGCCTGCCCTTCACCCGTACCCCGGCAAATATCAGCGTAATTTATCTAGCCAATGTCAATCAAACCGATGTTTTTACGATACTAATGAATCGCCAATGGAAGATACTGATGGCGGACACTCCATTAGCCTATTATTATATCGACCTAATCATCGTCTATCGAAGACAGAATTTGTTTAGCTGCTTCTACAATTGCGAGGTTTTTCGCAACGATATCGGTGCGGATCTTGGTATGTGGCCGATCGGCATGAGTACATTGAACTTTTTGGAGCCACCTGAGCACAGGTAGGGTCCGAGATTGTGAAAGCTCTTCACACGTATATAGTTCTAGAGACGGTTATAATGCGAATAAGTAAATTGGCAAGCCCATGTAATTGATTTAATAGGACGAAACATTTTTTTGATGATTTCAACCAAAATGGGGTGCCGAAGCAGGAGGACAGCAATGAGCAAATCTTAGCAAGTTTCAATCTAATATCGGCCCCATTACTGCTTCATCTCACTAGAGACATAGTTATTAAGACTACCAAACATATTTCTGTGCACGATCCTAGTAATTTATTCTGTACCTAACTCTGTACCGAACTAGCAGTGTGTGTTTGTGCCTGCAATGTACATAGCACCCCACGATTGTCCGACATGGCCTAATTGGTTGCTTCAATTTCGTTCTCCATCTTTCAGTGATTTTCAGCGTATTGTCGTTGAATTTGTATTTTTCGAACCCGAGTTGCTGCGCTATGGAAACACGAAAATGATCTTTAGGTTCAATATTTTTCGTTTTACTAGTATTTGCTTGTAAAATATAAATCCCAGACACGGGAATCGAAGCATTCGTCGTTGGGTAGCTCCAAAACTAAAAATACAGTTTCTACAGCTCTTACAGGGTATGGTAAGTGACCTTTGCAAGAATTACAACATACAATTAAATGGTTGATTAGAGATAAGATCATAAGTGCCCTATAGCAAACCAATATAGTACTTAACGTGTTCTATATACATGTATATATAGTGTGCCCACGCCTTTTAGTCAAATATCATTTTGGGTGGGAACTTATGCAAATGTCGTTCCACATTCGGAGCGGTTGATACCGCGATCGAGTATACGCTGATGTCGGACAACGAATGTGGGACGGGTCTGCCTGCGGGCGTTGGGTCGTATCGCGTGTATCAGCGCGGATAGGTAGGTCAATGGAATACATCGCAGTTCCCCAGCTTCGTGGACGTTGGTAACTTTGGGCGAGTAGACACAGGTTCGAGGGTAAGTCATTGCTATGGCAACCTACCGTCTCATTTCTGCTAGACAGAGCATACCGATAGAAAAATTAGCGCGAGGTTCTGGACATCGAGATCAGACGGCAGCCTGTCGCACAATCGTACACTCCTGCAGGCTGCTGAAGACAAAATCCGTGCCGATGCTTGAAACCGATGTACGTTTTTTGTCGTATTGAAGTGGACGGGCAATTCGCTCCGACAAGGGTTCGCGACGGATCTGCTCAGCCGCCGAATGCCGCGAGGACCTAATATCAAATTGGATCGAATGATTCTTTGTCCAGAAAACTAGGTCGAGGCCCACAAGGATCTGAACCCTATAACAGGGCGACTGTCATTCCAGAGTGGAGCTGTCTGCTATATGCTTGTGCGACCCCGATTAAATAACTTGCTAAGGCCTATTAGAAGCATAATGCGTTCGTGAACAGTTCGAGCGCATGTGATTGTGCGCCGCTTTCTGCTTCAAGTCATTCATAGTTATGTGGTCGGGCCTGGTCAAACGTGGCCATTTTGCATCTAGTGAACTACGTGGCAAAACAAAAGCAGTCCCCTAGTGAGGACAAGCGGGAAGTCGTGAAAAATGCGAGCTACAAGAATCTACTGACATCTGACAGAACCTTTCGATAACGCACAGAGACAGCTAATTAAATCAGTATGCTGCCTGTGTCAAGTCCGAGCACCCCCAGTCCTACGAAGCCCGGTTCTCCGGTAAACAAGACCTGCCCCTCATGCAGAATCTCCGTCAGCTTGACCGGTGAGATCCAGCGAAAGAGGATGGCGCGCACTGCTTTGTCCGCGAACGTTTTGAATTTTCGTCGTAGTTTTTACGGTTTGGGTTGTTAGTTTTTTGTATATAATTTAAAAGACAAAACAGGTATACAGGAATAGAGTATAAACATGTTATAGGCATACTGATGGAGGCGTCCTCCTGCAGAAGATGCAGATTTGAAGTCAAGAGAGATTAATCTCGCTGATAATTGATTTATTGCAGATACTTAATTTCTTGACTCACTCACTCATATTTTTATTACAAGTCAGTTTTTATCGAGGACCGAAGTTGTTTTCCTAAATCACTGACAGTGTAGCTGACAGTTAAATAAAAAAGGTAATTACGAGTGATACACGCTTCACAATTTAAGAGATGGGCTATGCGAAGTATTTGCATAACGAGGAACGAGATCGGAAGTAGTATCATTATTTCGACCCGTTGCACGACTACTCATGAATGTTAGATTTCCAAACAAAAATTGCCCTCAGACTCAGCTCAGTGTCTCAAGTCAATAAAGGCCTGACTGCAACGCTTCCCATTGATTTTACCACTGTCAGTTCCGATTGAGCAGTGCAGGTGGCTTTGAATGGAATTCTCGAAACGATGTTATCACTAACAATGCGCTATTTTGTGGCGTAAAGGTTGCAAAAAGTTACCCCACTCAGTAGCTGTGTCTAAATAATTTAGTATGGGTTTCAAAAGTACATACGTAAACGACACAGCGACAGGCGAGCACGCCCAACAGCTGATGGAACAATCGTAATGAGACATGAATGCGCATTAAGATCACAATTTGCACATCGGTAGCGCCCCTTTACACCACCAAAATAGATAAATATTCAACTTAGGTCTATAATCAAATTATGTTTTTTCGAGACGGTGTAGCTATACTGTATTGAAATGGCTTGAAAAACTCATTTACACATTATTTTAGTGAACGCGGGCGAGCACGTTCTAACTTTTTTATCCAACATAATAGTGAATTAGGTTCTACAGCTTAAACTTTTTGTGTTTCTGCCATGGAGCAAGAACTGACAAAGCGTTTGCCTCACGAAGTTCCTTGAACATACGAGGAGTAAAAATTCAAAATCACGTGATCCGTTTGACCATCTCTTCGAACTAGTATAGTGGCCAGCTGTAAAAGCCGTTCAAACTTCCTCTCGACTTGTAATGAATGTTTTAGTATACATAATACTTACGGGTGCACGCGGAGACGCCTTTAAACCAGTGAAGCACGGCCAATGTGATGAAGTTTTATATTAGTGCATGTAGCCTTGGGGTGCGGCTACCTACACAACATAAACTGTGTCCTGATTTATATTTAGAAATACTGTATTTGTGATCTGTAATCGAGGCAATCAAGACAAATAATTGGGGTGTGTCGGCAACATCTGCGATTTGGATCAAACATCTGCAGAGTACGAAATGTACGGCCTGGTACCCCAATAGGTTGAGACGAAATTTACGTGGTACAAAAATACGTTTGAGGGTGAATCTTTAATCACCATGTCACCAATGCTAATGTACTATCCTCTATTCTACCATGAAGAATAACGCTATTCTAGTCAACCTATATATTTTGTGTAGTGGCAACATTAAGTGATAAAGTCAGGACTCAATTATGTTCAACCTCAGTTTTCTTTAATGGTTGATATTTGCACTAGTAGTCAACCAATGCATATGACAACATTGTTGACCGCTATCACATTCGAGGTCATAAAAATTGATATCGAGTGATGAAAAAGCTATGACATTGAACGAATTGTATATTTTTGAAATTGTATATTTATTTTTTTTCGCTCCAAGTCGTAAAGTTCTCGAATTATCACTTTTGATTCAAAGGACACGCACACCTGTACGCACATCACATTTGAGATAGGTACCAACAAACCCGCCTGTTCTAATGTGAAAGCATCTAAAGAAGGTCCAAATCTTTGTTTTGCCGGCATTTCCACCATAAACATCACTGAGGACGAATAACACTCGTTACAGGAAGAGCCGCTGGATAGATTCTCGCGCCCTATCAACGAAGTGACGTCGTATAAGAGGGCTGATATTCTTAGCATTACCCTAATGTCACACCCACATAGAACTAAAGTCCGGCGGGTGTTCCACATGGTCAGGTCAAGCTCAATTTGCGTACGCCTCGCGAGCGGAAAAGACACGTAGGTGCACGAGTTCGAACCCTGCCATTGCACATTTACATTTGTTCGTCTTACAGGGTAACGCAAAAGGTGCGACGTGGGCGTTAATTGTCGGCTGCTTGTCAACCTTAAAAATATTTTTATGATCAAACTTCATTGACCAACTAATTACGTAGCATAAGTAATTCTTCATACCCTCGTTACAGATAGCCATCAGTCTCGCACGATGTGTCCCTTCTGCGGAGCCTTCTACGACCAGCGTGCCAACTCGGACTTCAGTTTGAGACGGAATAGCACCATAGGCAACGGATGTTTGCCTCATATCGTAAGTATACCAATCGTCTGCAATCAGACTAGCAGCATTCCCGCACGATATGCGTTGTTCTTATCATATATTCTAATCGGTATCTACCACCTAAGTCCCTATAGCGCCATGAGAGCTCGTTAGCGCAAGTACCGCCTGTATCCGTTCATGTCTCTGATAGGATCTTGTTAACCAGAAGGATTCGTATAGTAGTAAGAGAGAGGACACAGTACAATTGGCCATACGCCTGAATCGTCCCTGAGAAGCTGGGCTGATTACCCCTTCTCCCCGAAGGGATGGCAGGTGGGGGTTGTGGTCAGACCTTTCTCTCCGCCCCAATGCCAACGCTTTTGTGAATCCCTCGCCACTCCCCAGCGGTGCATGAAGCGAAACTACATTGGTCGATAAGCCCCGGCTCGATGCCCTCAGCCAAGTGATATTACATCCGCTGGCTATATATTTCTGGTATAGGGGAGAATATTGTCGTTAATGCAGCATGCAGCAATACGGTTACCTGGCGAACCATCAGTCAGAGCTGACGTCTGGCCACTCTTCCAAAGAGCCGTGTCCTGAAAGGGAGGTACAATGTAGAAATAAAAACACGAATAGTAAGTAAAGTACTACATGAGGTTTCGTAGTCGCACTGCCTTCGTGGTCCTGAAATTGTTTGGCTCGGACGTCTCAGCGAGGCTCGGTGCCCGCGGCAGCAGCACATTTCGATTTACTAGGGATACAGTTATTTGACATGCATTCCAAAAATAGCATACAGACTGCGAAGTGATCGCAAACACAAACTAGGAACTAGTTTTTACTAGCGGCAGGTCTCGATGTCTGTTAATTGGATCACAATGTATGATCAGTAGCTATGAGTGCCTTTCATGTCTTGGTGGTACGCCCGTCAAACGTAACGGTACATTGCGCTGTTGATGAAACAGCCCAATGTACCGTTCCTTATTTCGTACAAAGTCATCCCCGAGGTCGGAGGGATGACTCTATTGGTGTTTATACTAGGATTTGAAACTTTGACGTCGATGTCCGACGCATTGCGCCATTGCGGCGATTAAACTCATTAGATAGCTACTCTGGCAGCGGTTTACATTGTGTGTAGCCCAAACGCTAAGTGGTGCTCGACACCGTAACTTATGCCGTAAATTCAGATGCCCAGCGTCCATGTGGATGCCAGTGGCCTAGAACAGTGCTACTGATAACGCATCAAGTCATTAAAAACCAAATAAATAAGGTGTGTTTGTCAAAAGGTCATTGTAACCTAACTTTCGGTCGTATATACTGCGTTCATGGCCGAATGAGAAACAACTTTTGAGCTACTTAGCTGAACACTATCACGGTAAACTATACGCGACAGGCAGAAATTTCATCATGAAAGCTTTCGACTTAGCCGGTTATTAACCAACGTTGAAGCAGTACTTGCTCTTTCACAACGTCACAGTAGGTAGAAGTGATTTTATTGATAAAAAAAAATTGTAACCTGGCGAGACAGCACTTCCTTTATGTAATAGTATTCAAAAAACTTATTTTTACCGATCTTGACGATTGTGCCATACTATATCAGAACTCCTGATCGCTAGAGCCTGGTCAAAATTTTTCAGCGATGGGTTTGTTAAATTTCTGAGCAATTAAACTTCATTGGGGCAAAGACTCTTTACGCAGCCAAGACTCAATTGTATGCGTTTCAGAGGGCACAAGTTTTTCGGTTCGATTCCTTTTCTCGCCTCGAAAACGCCTGTATCCATGTGAGGATTACGTCTTTATCCTTATTACGTCTATTATCTACTGACATAATCTAAGCTTCACGTTTGTATCTCATGTTATTCCACTTCCTCACTCAGGACGATATTACGCGGCAGCACTCATCGATTGGCGAGCGACTCGGCGCTTTACAAGGATATCTCGCTGGTAAGGTGCCAGGTCATGTTCTTCCCCTTGAAGCTTCTTTCGTTCGTCTTTCTCTGTCGCTCGCATGCCGAACCGCCGGCGTGACACCGCTATTGCCGCTAGCTGCACACGACCAAGACAGAATCCGTATGTAAAATGCAATTAACGAGCTCTGAAAATCCGTTGTTTTTGGACGCAGGCCTGATTCTACGCAATGGCCACGAGAACCAATTCTGCTTGCCGCCCGTCGATCAGGACAAGGACGACAGGGAGAGATACGAGAAGGACCGCGGGAACACCGATAGGCTCACGCCCGCCAGTTCCGATGACGATTCACTCGACTATCCCGTTCGGAGTTTGGACATCGAGTCCTACCGGTAAGTTCGATCCGATACCGACATGCAGCTGGATGCAATACGTGCAGGTAGTCGAACGGCAGAGTCGACATAAAAGCCGACCACCGCTGACGTTCGTATGCAATAGGGCTGGGTAGTCTGCGTGTCTGTGCGTCGGTGTCCTTCTGGCAACTGTAGCGAAGTATATGGTTTATCTTACGAACGTTAACTGTCTGCTAGACGGTGTGAGGTGTCGTAGAGGATACGATTCTACTGCAGATTGTTTGATCAGTTTGCTGGCCAATGAAGTCCACCTAGGAAACTGATTAAATTTTGGTTCGGCAAAACGACAGCACACAGAGGGGCAGAAAACGAGTGAATTCGGTCTGTGTAAGTGTCGACTATGGTTCGTATTTTTCTGCAGTTATTTAGAAATGCATTAGGCACAATGGCTTAGGCGTGCAAATATATATAATTAATATTACAGGTTTATAATTGTATTGGCTGTGGACAGAGGTGGGTGGAGACGGTCTGCATTGCGAGACCGGACCGTGTTGTTCATGTTGGTAACTGGCCTGGCGTGTTGATAACGTCACAGACTTGTTCCTAGCAATGCAAGGTCACACTCCTTGGTATTGATTGATTTGTATTTGACATATTAACCACGTCGGAGAGGCGTACCCATGGCATCATAACCTAGCTCATGAATCTCATGAATACAGGCGTTTTTTTATTGGCTGCGAGACCAAGGTAACGAGGAGAACGTAATACCTTCTCTCAAATATAGCGCCTGATCAAATGGCAACGCTAAGCCATTTTTCAATATCCATCATGCGGTGTTTCAGAAGGCTCTACCATAAACCGTCGCTGCAATTTCGCATTCATAGAATAACAAGGGTTTCTAACGATCGGCACCCTTGCCATTGCCACTGACCGCTCACTTGATGACAGCGAACAAAAGGCGTTACCTCTTATTAATAAGTCCACAGGACGAATGGCAGTCAGTTGAGGAGATATACCAACGTACAATGATAACCATTGCAGAACTTCACCAGTAGCACTAATGCCTGTCAGCAAATATTATCGACACTATGGAGAGTCCGTTCATCAGTAAGACCAGATCTCGCGAAGTATGTTAGAGAGCCGGAAATTGTCAAGCTACAGCTCCGTCGGGATAACACGTACCTCCTAAGAGATTAATACCGGCGAGATACTCGCAAAAGCGCTGCTCACTGAGAAAATAAGAATTCTCTGTATCTATATATGAGAGAAATTTAGTAGAAGAATAGAGAGAAGTGAGGAGCAGCTAATAGTCGCTGGTGCCATTGGCCTCGAATTAAGGATGAAACGGCTTTCCAGATAAAAAAAATGCAAGGGGCCATTTCGGGGGGCTGTGCTATGAAGCAATACGAAAGCAATACCGTCGACTTTAAATCTTGACTAATGATTAGCCTTAAACACGTTTAAGCTTCCGTCGATTATCTGTCCAGTGTTATCTCGCATCCTTAAGTGAGACAACAAAGCCAGCGTACTGTACAACCAATTGGCCGATTCGTAGGGTGTGGCTCTGTAACTTGACATGACAATTGCCTGGTTTAGTTAGGCTGCTGCAACTTGATGCGTTATTAGTTAAACAAGTGTACACAGCGCTTGTCATATCGTGGTGTAGAAGCCATGAACATAATTACGTTGGCTATAATCAGTCGAGATTGCATCTGCTTGGTGTTAAATGAATTTTATTGAGGGTGGACTGTTTACACAACGATCTTTAAATTCCAAAAAACAAAATTGTAGACGACACTCAATGACAAATGCTTGTGGGTTCTCCATATATGCAACCAAACAAATATGCGTTTTGCTACCGACTGAACGCTATGTGGTAGGATTGTAAATATGATTTACTCGAACAGAATTCGAAACGAGTTCGGTTCTGCTCGAAGTCAAAATGTCAAACCAACGCAACTGAATTGTGCATTATTATTACGTTGGGGTGTCGCTTAGTCTATGCTAATGCTGTGACAAAAATTGAACGTTGAATATCAGGTCCAAGAAGCCTTCGCTGTCTACACGTGCGGCCGACACAGCTGAATTGGGGAAACACCCAACTTCGCAAATTTCGTGAACTCCACCTCGTCTTCTACAACGGAAACAATTTCACTTATTTCGACCTGTGCGAATCCATACGAATTGCGATAATCCAAGCGAGCTTTGCATTTTGCTATTGCTATTCAAATATAACCGCATCAGATTTATTTACTTTCACTCAAAATTCCCTTAAATAAACTCTGATATTTTTTGGTAACAACAAAAGGAACAGTTACCAAGCTTTAAATGAAACTGCTTCAGATCATAGAATATTATTTAGACCTAGAAAATTCACTCGAGAAATTCAAACCATTCATCTGCCTACATGTATCTATATCTACGATTTCAGCACGCTAGTTGACGATTGTAAAACCACGGATAATTTTGCACCGCTTCAAGAATTTCTCGAGCAGACATTCTGCTGTTTTGTCGAGATGTCCTCCGTCTTCAAGAAGGATCCGAAGCAAGAAAACGCCCGCCCTGAAGATCCAGATATTAAAACGGAGTTGCTGTTCGAGGTCTATGACAGTTTCGATAGCTTGGTGGGTACTCGCATCAGAAAGCGTGAAATGCATTGACTCCAACAATTAAATTAATCAAACTTATTAGCAATGACACCCAAAGTGCCGCTACCTAAACGGTGCCAAATTTTCCAAGTCGAAACTGAGCAGAGGTTTATCGTATAATGATGAGCTGTGCCGAAAGTCGCGCAATTGCCAAAATTGTTTACTAACCGAAATGATCGTATTTACTCTCGGGCATTTGTCGAAGAGCAATTAAGCCAGCAGAAGCCTAGTACACTCGATGAACCACTAACACAGGCGGCGCGGATTAACGTAGCCGATTTCAAGGCTCTATTTGGAATGTCCAATTGTTTTCTTGTTTTATGAGCTATTCGTGCAACTAAGGGGCGTATGCGTTTCGCTTGCAGCCGGGTTTCGTAACGAAGAGCGTTCTGAAGGCTGTAATCAGCTCGTTATTGGAATTAGATGTGCGGTTAATGGCCAAGGACGACGTTCGCTCAGTCTACATGCTTCTGCTCAATCCTATATTCGCTACTCAAGTGAGAACGGCAAAAGGGGCAGGTTTAGTTTACACATCGATTAGGCACGATTCATTGAAGCTCACGGGTGAAGTTCGATTCAGCCAGATCAAATACAATATATATGCGGCAAACTTACTGAACGGTATATTCCACAACGTTCTTAGGATAATTCACTATATAGTTCAAGCATTTCGATTTTTATTATTGACATATGGCACGTTTTTCTTTAATGGGATGTGCACATGAGCACACCGTCACGTTGATGCGAACGTATTACAAGCTATCTTCTAGTATTTAACGTATTTCATTCGCATTGTATTGTCAGGCGTCATACACGGTATTTGCTCACTTGGTACGCAGGGTCGTGTCTCTTCCGAGTCCAGATCACCAACTTCTGATTCACTGGTTCACCAAGTAAGTAGACCGAAGCACTGCCCAAAGCCGAGCGGCCTGATCCAATTGCACGTTCGAAAACGAGCGTCAGCTTGCGTTGAAGCTGAAATGCCAAAGACATCGGCTAGCAACACGCATTAGCCTGTCACCCCTCAGTGGGCGACATCGCTGCAGGAGGTCTGTGAGGGAGCGCATTTCCTTCGGCATACTTGTTCTGCCTTCACATGCTATGCAGGGTCTTGCAAAATAAAATGTCAATATTGTGCATGGCTTATCACGAAAGCGGCGCTAGCTTTTATAGCCTATACAGAGAGACTGACAATAGTGTGTTCATCCTTCAACCAGAACGGATGCTCCGCGGACGCGTGAGCTTGTCAAAAGGCTGCTTCAGTTCATTACTATACGGGAGTTTCCTCCGGCGAACGGTCATCGGCTGCCATCCATCAACAAGAGCCGTTGGTGGATACCTTGCGCTACCAGGTATAAACAGAAAATAATTCGGATATTTTTGCTCGTCTACCAGGAGACCATAATAGCGAAGGCCTGTCGTGAATGAGCGGGAAATGCTGGAACAGGACTATGACAAGTCTAGAAATTAAAGAAGTGAAAACTTACCGTTATGGAATTATTTGCAGTCCGTAGCGCAATGAAATTGTTATATTCGTGCTAACCTCTACGTTCCGGTTTGTAGCGATTAGAAGACACACAGTAAAGATCAATTTCGATGATCCTTATTGCCATCGTTGTCCCCTCTCCCTTTACTTTGTGCTGAACTGTCTACCTGTCATGCAATCCAGTTGAGGTACTTTATAGTGTAATCTATCAAGTCACGTTAAAATAACAAAATTGGCCTTTTGTTCGATTGTGGCGGGCTCTGACTTGACCTATCGGTAAAACTGGTGCGTGCGTCTTGAATTTAATGCCTTGTATTAGTAACACCTCTAGGAGAAGGCTAACATAATGTGCTACTATCCCGCTACCTCCTGTACCATTGAACGCCGCCCTTTTTATGCATGTCCGATTAGTTCTACTGCTAGACTCCGTGCGTCAGCGTATCGGTATCGGGTTGGCATTTGTACGCTGACTTCCGTCGATTTGAAAATTAACTTCAGTTGGTAAACAATCTCTTTTTTTCTACTTCAGGGTTCTGGCACTGCTCAACGCAGCGAACAACAGACTGAATCCTCCGTTGGTTGAATATGCGGAATTTTATAATTCTGCACTGGATCACATCAATCTTATGGCGGAATACTACCGCTGGCAGACGCCTGGAAGGAGCAACAAGTGAGTCTGAAATTGTGAGCCTCGACGCCATGCAGCAGAAGCTGCTATTTAAGATTCGTGGCCATTTAGTGCCGTGTGGTCAATTGAAGCATTGGAGCTTGGAAAGCCATGGGGATATAGTAGAGAGAAGCCTTTCCCTGTGGCCGGGTGAATGTCATATGGAGCAGCAAAAGTGAATGTTGGTCACGGGATGTAATCAGTTTTGGCTTCGAGCTTTTGGATGAAAGTTTCTCAGGAGGTGATTGCCGACGTTGAATGGAATTTAGATATAGTTATACACTGTATGTGGTTATTGGCAGCGAACGGTAGGAGCAATAATGAACAACTTCTTCCCGCTTTCAGATTTTCCTACTGTCAGTACCCTTTCATACTAAGTATTGTAGCAAAGAAATTCATTCTACAGCGAGACTCTGAACAGCAGATGATTCTCAACGCCCGGGTACGTACTACGAGGGTTTATGGTGGCATTGTACCATTTTTCTACTGATGATTTATAAAGTGTTGTTTAAGATGTGTTGACTATTTACCCAATGCATTCTAGCTAACATATGGCGGTTGTTAACGCCAGTGAGAATCTACGTGTTTACTTGCGGGCTTTATCAGAGCTAACCAGGCAACCTATCCGCTTCTAGGATTGGATATGTTTAGCGCACGGAACTGTGAAGCTATCGAAAAAAAAATTCGTAAAAATTCCGTCATTTTCATAACGCTGTAGTACAGAAGAGGATAGCTTTTGAAATATAATCGATCGAACAGAGCTGTGCGCATAGTTCTGTACTATTTCACATGACGATTGTCTTCTGCTTCTGTATTCTGCAGCGTTCACTACTTAATCGCGCTTTGCAG
Organism: Tropilaelaps mercedesae; assembly: GCA_002081605.1. Lineage (NCBI taxonomy): Eukaryota > Metazoa > Arthropoda > Arachnida > Mesostigmata > Laelapidae > Tropilaelaps > Tropilaelaps mercedesae. Next base: position 5,671 of record MNPL01003592.1, on the reverse strand, counting down.
CATCAAGTCCCAGACATCGACGTGTTCTTCCTCAACTTAAACATCCGTCGCTCGCACCTGGTCTCAGATTCACTTCACGAGATTGCTCGGAAACAGGCTGATTTGAAGAAAAAGCTGAAAGTCACCTTTGTTGGCGAGCCAGGTAAATGAATTGATTCAGGTTTGGCTTAAAATTGATTTTGATAAGTATTTGAAAACCTAGTTCTGTCTACGCACTATCGACGTGAGCATGGTGAATAAATATCGACGAGTCGTCCAGAACTTGTTATTGAGCAGCTTACAGGTAAAGGAAAAGCTATTCAGCGAACGGGGTTTTGTTGCATGGAGATCAGATTCTCACAAGTTGTACGCGAAACGAGTCCTTACCTCCGTCCATCACTTTTAAGGTCTCGACATGGGTGGCTTAACGAAGGAATGGTTCCTGCTGTTAATCAGGCAGATATTCAGTTCAGACTACGGCATGTTCGTGTATCATAACAAAGCGCGCTGCTACTGGTTCAGTACAGCGCAGATCGGTAACCTACGCGAGTACAATCTCATTGGGGTGCTCATGGGTCTCGCTGTGTACAACTCCATCATACTCGACCTCAACTTTCCCACTGCGTGCTATAGGAAGCTGCTGAGTCCGCCTGTGGTCCCCGCCAACATGGACACGGCCAACGTGGGCAACTGCAAGTTCACTCTTGATGACCTATCCGAAGTCATGCCGGTTGGTACCGCTCGCAGTGCAATGAATTAGGTGTACTAAGAGAAATTGTAGAAATTCATTTCAATAAAGTATCCACCAGGTACGGAAATCGAGCGGGGCAATGCAATTTAATTATATATGTTAGTGGTAGTAAATAAGAGTTTTCAACAATGGTTAACTCTAGTATTTTTACTTGTGCCAGGCATAAAGGGTACTGCCAATACAGGTAATTGTGATTATCTGTGCGGCTTGAAATAAATATACGCTTTGCGATGTTTTCTCTGCGTAGGATGTGGTCGTTGGCCTTCGGGAGTTATTAGCGTATGAAGGTAACGTCGAAGAAGACTTCGTAATGCATTTCGAAGCGTCAGTTGACGAGTTCGGCGAAGTGAAAACTCACATTCTGAAGGAGGGCGGCGAGCAGATCGCAGTTACCAATGAAAATCGACAAGGTACGAGAACGTTGAAACTCTAACTATGCCAATTGAAAGGAACTCTGCGGGAATTTTGCCCGTTATAGGCCTTAGAGGTGCCCCTTCTATTATTTGGGGTTACTCTAAGTACGAAGAGCTCCGCGTCATGTGTGTGCCAGCAGAGGTTCTCACTGACCATGAGTGAGCCGGCTTTTGGCTAGATTCAGAATAGAACAAGTTAACAATGAATGGCAATTATGTACTACACAGAGTACAGTGCAGTTCTACGCCATCTACTCGTATCTATAGACACGTTAGTATGGTCAAGATAAACTTCGTTATACAATAACACCATAAAATCCTCTACAAATCGCTTCAGATCCGAACACACACCCCAGATTTGTGTTGACGCTCAAAAGTTCAAGGTGGACATGAATAGAGGACTGAATATGTCATTGAATGTTTGATGATGAAACATTGCATTTAAACGTGGAGCTATATCGAGTGTCGTACTGCCCAGGCGGCATAATATATTGAGCATCACATATTTTTAATGCTTTTAAATGAGTTGCAAATATCGATGAGAATAGTAGATCCATTGTTGATGGCCTGTTATTTACATTCCGCCTTGCGAACTCCTTACCTGACCCGAACCTTTACGCTTCCTGTGTTTTACTTTGTGTGTGCATACCTTATTCTCGAACATGAAGTATTGTTGCGTTCGGGTTCCTTCCATATTTGCTTAAATTCTATCAAAGTCATGGTGCGTCAGAGAGTGCCCCGATTTAGCCGAAGGCTACGGCAGGAGGTGCGGTAGAGAAGTTTCACACAGTAGACACATGGATAAAGAAAATTAAAACAGTGAACTAACCATAGTAACATGGATGGCTTACTGTTCGTGCGCGTACCTCCTATGAATGACTAATAAAAGGCTGTCAAATGTACGACCATTTCCGCCAATTATAGGCCATAAAAAAACGGGCCGTATTATTGTAGAAGTTCAAGTTCTTAATAAATACCGGAAAACATCCACAGACCAGTCGTGTATACATCCTGTCGAGAGGAATATTCCAATTTCGAAGTTTAGAAGCCGAGTTCTGTTCAATTAATGTTTATTCCCTGTGGAAGGGGTAATGTTTGAGCAAATCCCTCTGACGTTGTTTATTCGGTCTTCGTACGGGATTTTTCGCATGTTTGCAGAGTACGTTGACCTGTATGTGGATCTCATTCTGAATGAAGCAATCAACCAGCCGTTCAGAGCATTTTACCTCGGATTCCATAGCGTCTGCGCATCCAACGCTCTCATTGTAAGTTATCGAGCCCTTGAGCTTCCATACGGGAAGGCCTTTCACTCTATAAAGTGAATAGGTGCAGCAATGACATTTACCTACGGAAGTTGTGTTGTACGTGTTTATTATTACTCTACAGGTAATTTTAGGGTACCCGCCAAATTACACAAAATTGGTCAAATACAAGGGCGAAAAATCCAAGATTCCTTGTACTAACGTTTTTGGTAGTGACATTTAGTGAAATAATGCATTCACTTAAATTGAATGCAAGCCAATTCGAGTAAATGATTTCAGTGCGCCATCCGACGTTGCAATTGTAAATTTCATATACATCTTACCACGTGCGTTTACTGCCGAACGCCTAAAATCGTAATTGCAATTGAAGCGAGTAAGGGAAACTTGACAGCGCGAGTTATTCACTGAGTATCTATTGTCTTAGACTTATAGCATTCCACTTTGGCTGTAAAAGGTGTCAGTTATGCCTAAAGATTCAGCTACAGCTTTTCAACTGAATAGTTGAAACTTGCTAGAAGTTGGCACATGATAGTTCAGCAAGAAACATTTCGTCCAGCCAGGTTTGACAACCGTGCGAGCTCACTAGTGGTGAATTATGGAATCACCGAAAGAGAGTATTTATTTACATATTTGTTCTATCCACCTATTCATTCTAGCCGTGCGGTATGAGGATAGCTTGTTTGTGACGTCACAGATTGGTCTCAGAAGAAATGTACAGTATAACGATTATCGAAGAGGTGTGGTGTATTCCTCGACAAAATCCACTTTAGCCAATGCGGCAGATGTTCCATATATCCATATAGCTACGTGTTCATCGAGTTCGTACCGCATACCCTTTGCATACAGATGCTGCGCCCGGAAGAGGTGGAGCTGCTCGTCTGCGGATGGCCTAAACTTGACCTGGACGCTTTGCGTAAGGTGACCGTGTATGACGGCTTCAAACCGAATGATCTGCTGATTGAACAACTGTGGACACTGCTCGACAACTTTTCGGTTCATCTGCAACAGCAGTTTCTGCGCTTCTGTACAGGCTCGGACCGGGTACCCGTAGGTGGCATGTCTGAGATGACCTTCAAAATCAGCGCGATTAATCATAACACAGAAATGCAAGTACCCAGTCGATAATAAGTCAACAATTTCGACAAAAAGGAGAAGGAATGCATGTGGAAATAGACGTACTGATATAGTGCAGGTTTCGTTTGGGAATGACACCGCTTGATGTAAAACCGGTAATAGAGCTAACATTAGGAACAACAACAGCACTTCTTGTGACGCACCTGGCTGTGTTTAAGTGCTCTAACAGGATGAGTTTCTACCGTGTGCTTAACAGGCTGCCCATATCGCACACATGCTTCAATCAGCTTTGTCTGCCGCGCTATTCGGACGAGGAGACATTGAAGGAAAAGCTCATAATCGCTATCTCCAACGCCGAGGGATTCGGTCTTGAATAAATCTACTAGCTCAACCTTCTTCTCTATACCCGGTCTCACGAATTACCGTAACGGGTAACTCACCATTCTTGTAGATACATATGCAATAGTATCATTGTTGTCTAGAATTCTATATAACTCAGCGGTTTTATGATGCATAGGAGATTAAGGAGCATAGTAGGAAATACACGTGTCAACTGACGCCGCTCCATGTTATCAAACTATTAAAATGGGAGATAAATGAAACATGATTGTAAAGTTAGATCAAATGGCTTTGACGATCAAGCACATGGGCTTATTTTCGCTAAAAAGTACAAAAATGAAATTACTAAAATATTGCGTGTTTTAGCACGAATGAAATTGATCGATTGAATTGTGATGTATGCTTACAGAAGAAGGTTAATCTAAAATATTGGGCCAGATCCTTCTGGGTCCCGTATATGTCCCGTGTCCCGTGTAAGAAGCTTGATTATATATACAAAATGTCCTCGGAATGGGTTCTTGACGTTTTGTTCGAAAACCGCTCTAAGTAAGACTAGTATGAGGTAATTGTTTTGACGACACATTTAACGATACAAGTTTTTGATACTTTTTCTGAATTTCGAGATAGACGAACTTTAATTGTTCCTTATAATGAGTCCGATGTCTATCTAACTCGACAGACCTTTAAATGTATGTAGACAATGCTTTGACCTTATAACCTTTAAGAACGTAAGCAGGCAGTAAAATTATACATATTCTGACCTATGTATGGTATATATGGTTTTAGCAAACCAGGTAAAAGGGCAATTTCTGTCGTTGTTATTAAATACCTCTTGATAAGTCTGGAACGCTCTCTGGAACGAATTTCCCCGAAAGGATAAATATATGGTCACAGCTTATAAGAGCAAATGCGTAAAGATCTATTGTAAACCAAGGTTAGTTTGCGAACAGGAAATGCAGTACCTCTTCCGTATAGAATTTAGTGGTCCAATCGAATAACGTTCTTCCGATAAAAAGGCAAAGGGCTTAATGGGTGCAACAATAGTGGAATGGATTTTGCTTGGACTGTGCACGCATCTAAAGAAAGAGCTAGGTTATATATTTTTAGCTCGGAATTAAGATATCGATAATATGATATCGATTCTAGGAGCTTTTGCAAGAGGGACAAGGCACTAATACCTTGATCTTAAGTATTTCCGGCCAATAAGTACATTTAGGATATGACACGTTGATATTTAACTAAATTGCTGCAACTGATTTATTACGTCTTCTAGAGACTATTAGATGCCGTAAGGATGGGCGCTTTAGAGCCTGTTTGATATCGAAACAGCTAGGTTTTATGGAAAATATACAATAGCATTGAAAGCTTATAATAAAGGTCTATCGAATTCTAGTTAGATTTCACACTCCTTTTTGATAGAAAAGAAAAAAATTAGTGTTTATATCTCGACATTCAAAAGAGGTATAAAAAAAAATCTTCTTCGCCATTAGCTGTGCCGTAATAATGCGTGAAAATGACACCCGGATAATGTTTGTTTTATCTCCGACTGTTTTTGAGAAAAACGCAAAATATGCATTCTATGGGCAGCCTGTATATTTAATAGTTTCTTCAAGTCACAGCCCGTTAATGTTTTGTCATATATTGACTATAAAGAACTTTGTCTCATGCCATTAATTAATTTATCAATGCTTTTCATTACTAAAATATGCGGTATTTCCGTAATATATTGATAATATTCTGCTGTACTTTAATTAGCAAAAATTAAGCTAGTGCTTGATCGCCGAAACCACTTTACCTGGCTTTATATTACTGTTTTGAGAACATTATATATATATATATATATATATATATAT
>MNPL01003591.1:0-11765 GCA_002081605.1 Tropilaelaps mercedesae | reverse complement strand
ATATATATATATATATATATATATATATATATATAGGCCAAACTCTCCAGATTAGTATTTTCATTTGGCCGCCAAAATTAGCATGTACATCTACAGAGATGTAACTCAGCGAAACATATGCACATCACTATTTTTTCGCATTAGAATACTTGAGATACCTGAGTACCAGCTAACTCAATTTTATGGTATGCGTTTATACTTTATGGTACGAAAGCCCTTTTTAATATACCACTAAAATCAAACATGTAGGTCTAAAAGTAACTAAAATTAATTATACTATATTTCTTCAATGACTATTCGCAGCCGTGGGATGATGGCTAGACTTATTTGCTTGTACACCTCTAGTAAATTCTAGAACCTCATTGTCCACTTCGTCAGCCCATCGAGGCGTGACCAATGCGAGTAGCCTACACCCAACAACCGTGCCTCAAGCGCAAACAATTGGAGTCGGATCCAAAAGCAAGCGTTTCCACTGGCGGCACCTCCTCTTTCGTCGAGCAGGCATACACCAAACACAAAATAACATACGGCCCGTAGGCAAACAGAAACGCTATCATATTATTATGGTAGGGTTTCAGGGCCAAGCAAACCTTCTAGCGGTCTAGGCCAGTAGTTCCCAAATTGTGGGTCACGATCTACTGTTAAGTGTCAAATCGACATCCACTTGCTGAGTCGCAGCCTGATTCTCGACCAAACTCATCAAAGCATTTATATGAAATAAGAAAATTACTTTTTCAAACAGCTTTCAACAAAAGCAAAATTGTTTCGATCTATCTTAACCAAAGTTTTTTTTTTCCTGAAACCGTTCATTAAAATACGTAAGCTTCAAAAAAATGACGTTTTACAAAGTGGATAATGTAGGGTTAGTTGTACCTGTCTTATTGTATTTATAAACAATTTGAATATTATTTTAATATAGCTTAAAATAGTCTTCTTCGTGAGGAGTGCTTCTAAAGGTTGGTAAAAAGGCAGACAAAACTGTTCTACGTTTATTACGCCTCAGTACTAGAATACGAATAGGGTACCTATATAGGAGATTTATGATATCAGAGTAATGTCATGTTAGGGATGCTTTTTCATGCGTCAATATCCGTTCACATCAGTATTTACGGAAACGTTTGTCCGAAGGGTTAATCTTCCAGAAAATGTCTGTATTTCACCAAGATTTGAACACTTTAGACCGCCTCTATTCAATTTCGTGTTGTTCCTTATGTGTACCCTTTGTGAGAAAATAAAGTAATCGATCATTTATAGTGAGCTGACTTAAGGACCAACGTGTTTTCAAATATAACCAGATAAATTTGACGCTTGTCCTAGTTTAAGTCACACTGTTTTTTATTTGTATGATACGCTACGGAAATTGGTTTGCTTCTTGTTTCCAATGAAAATAAAATTCATATTTCAATATATACGTTATCTATCTTGAAATATAATTAACATGCAAAAAACGGTCTCCTTGTTACCTCAAACCGCCTTTCTTAAACCCCATTTAAGTGGGCGCGTGGCTAAGAAGGGGGTGCATCTATATTACCTAATTAACTCGTTAATTATATTTCATTTAAATTATCGAAGCAAAGTGTTTTGGCGTATCGAGCGATTTGTTGAGGACAGCTACCTGAAAATCACTAAATATGATTTAATGGATTGATGCGTTCTTTTTTTGTGTTTTCAGCGAAGACTTGCGGGGACCAGCAATATGCGTGAGTATGGACTCGCATGAAGTGCGGCTGCTCAACCCTGAACACTCCTCTGCAGTGAGCCAAAAATTCTCGTTTGATAAATGCTATTGGTCTCATGATGGGTATGTAGACAGCACGCTCTGAAAATTTAACTAAGCGGTGGCAATCTTTAGACATGCAGGCATCATAAGAAATACAATTACTCAATAACTAGCTGGATTATTCAACCGGGAACGATCGAACGTCGACTTTCCATTGCTGCCAAAGTCTCTGTTGTCATTTACCCTTTTTAAATCACTAGTTCTTAGCGTGTATTGTTTTTCCTAAAACGCGTTTGGACTGTCGTGTATTTGAAAAATCTAGCGTTTTATGAATCAGTGATTGAGTGCGCGTGGCACAACAACATCTGCTAACAATCAAGACGGGGATAAAAGTGCTATTATTACTGAATTCATGACGGTGTTTCCGTTCTGACAGCTTTATCCGATTGGATAATGGATACCTTTCGGCTGATAGTGATCACGTGCGGGGCCAACATTACGCAACCCAAGGAGTCATTCACATTCAGGTACGCTACGTCCTGCTATGCATTCGTTCTTATGAGCGCATTAATCAAATATTGGTACGAATTTATTTATTTTTTAATTTCGTCTGTAATTTCGGCCAGTACACGCATCTCTAGAACTGTATACGGGCGAGCCGTTATCTAGTATACTAAAATAAACGTTCTGTAATGTTGCGATTATACCTGAATAAAAATCGACTTAAAGATACATTCAATAAAGCCGTTCGTTCGTCGTTTTTGTCCTGCCGTGCATCCGGAAGCTATCATTAGCCTCAGCTTAGATATTGCAAACGTGTACATGATTTTTGCGAACATTTTGAACATTGGAGAGAAAGCTGAGCAATAATATGGAAAAGCGAGTGTCATCTCTGCTTCATGTCGCCCAAGCGCCCCAGGACCTTTTATTCAGACAACCATCTTATGCATGCATTCGAAATATATGCTTGAGCAATTTGCAGTGTTTCGTTGCAGATCGGCCAAGAAATGGTGAAACGTTTATGGGATGGTTTGAACGGAACTATAATAGCATACGGCGAGTCGGGATCCGGAAAGAGCTACACACTGTTTGGAACGGTTGAAAACAAGGGTTTGGCCCTTAGAATTTATGATGACCTCTTTTATCAACTGGAAAAACGGCGCATCACCGATAAGGTTTTGTTTCATTTCTATTCCTAAAATTTACCTGTATTTCGATGCTGGCTTCACGATGCGATTTGCTCTCCTTACGCCAAGTTACGACTACTTAGTTATTTCTTTAATTGATGGTAATAAACCTGTGCGCATAGTTTTTTTTCTAACAAACTTATCTTACTAAGTATTGGCCAATGAGCGATCACCTTGAACAGATCTATTGGTATTCATGGTCACCGTCGATTTTCAACACGCTTTTAGGATAGCATATCTGTTATTGGTATTCTCTTGATAAGTTACGCGTTCTATCGTTTGCTACAATTATCGTCAGTATAACGGCATACGGGAACTGAGAAATTTGTTTAACTCGGATTCGTATGATTCATGCTCACTTTAGGAAAACATGGTATTGAGCTGTGGGCTCGATCGCTAACGAAGCTCTCCTTTCCAGGAGCTTATCTGGGTAGAGGTGACATTCAGTGTGTTCGAGATCTTCGACGAACAAGTGATTGATCTGCTAGCGGAGAAAATTAAACCTCTTAAATGTTACGAGTATCCAGAAAGTGGATATTTCAGTAAGTTAATCGAATACAGGCTACAGTCATCGCTCAAGGTTTCGTTTCATAATACTGATCGGAAAATAATATTCGACGCGATCGTGTATATATATATATATATATATATATATATATATATGTATATGCGCGACTTTTTACATTTAACGAGTTGAATTTAACGGCGTGTAAATTTACACGTTTGCTCTTTTAGTTCCAGATATGTCTGAATACAGCATCGCGACATACAAGGAATTGGCTGCGATCATTGAGAGAGCTCTCGTAAGTCGCGCGGTCCATGCGACTTCTAACCGAAGAGAAACGAGGTAAGGTCGAATGTTTCAAAGCGCATAAAAATAGCAATTCTAATAGCTTAATACAGTTAACTTCATTTAAATCCCCTACCAGCCCAAACAAAGCTGCAAAGCTAGTACTATGAGTTAAAATAAAATGACGGGCATAGAGTAACTATATTTGGGTAAGATACGTACGAGCTATAATCAATTCTGCATTAATGATAAGAGTTTGGAAAACCACGTACATATTTTGACAGGTTCGGTAATCTCGTCCTTCGACTAAGATTGGACCAACGACGAAAACTAAACAACAAGGAACTTTGCAGATGTTCTGTCATCACTGTCATTGAGGCTGCTGGCAGGTACCGAGAATGTTTTAATTACCGATCGTATTTGTGGGCGTAACTGGACAAAAACAAGGCGAAACGTTTAAATGTGCTTAGCTTTTAAAACACCACCTAAACGTAAAATAGAAGTATGTAAATAATATATTTACCACATAACTTTAACCAAAAATATTAAGCTCGGCTACCTTTATTTTGCACATAACGCCCTTGATAATGGCCCTGTACTTAATCCGTTCACGTTTGTTTCAGTGAATTGGCCACTCTTTCTGAAACTCTCGATTCAAGCGACCAGTGGACTCTAGCCGCAAAACAGTTCAATGAGTCCCTTCTGGCGTTAGAGGGCTGTCTTCGGGCATGGGCCGGCCAGCGAACGAGAAGTGAGTCGGCCTCATCACCCCAGCACGGCGATCAAAACAAGGAAGCCATACGTATTCCCACCCCTTCTAAAGTCCGAGTGCCTTTCGAAGATTCTTTACTGACAAAACTTCTACCGGATGCCCTTGGACGAAATGCCCACGTATACCTGGTATGGGTAAAGGAAGTGGACCAATCAATCGCTCAATCAAGTTATATTCATCTTTATTTCGCCTTTGCGATTTTTAAAGAGCTTTTAGTAGCAAGTTAGCCGTCGCATGCTCATTTCGTAGCTTCCAAATGGTCGAATATCTTCATCGTTTTCTCACACATTGTTCGTATCCTTGACGAGCTGTTGCCTTATTTCCTGTTCTCTTTGTATGCGATGATTTATCAAATACCATACGACAGACTTGGCACTTTGCCACAGAGCATTTCGCTCCTTAAGCAGAATAAAAGCGAAAGCAAGAGTGATTTTGTTTGATTGACCACCCACCTATATATGAATTCCTACCTATAAGATTCATTCACGTCTTAGGAACTGAAGGACTCACCATTTGGAGTTTTCTACATTGCCTTGGCACAGTGCAGGCATCCACAAGTTGCTATTATTTATTGAATACGAAGACTGCTTAATTTGTTTGCAGTATTTTCAGATACTCCACAAAAATTCTCTCGATTGCCTAACAAGCGCAATTATTCATTAAAAAATAATAAAGTTTGCCCTGAGGAACATATGCAACAAAGTAATACCGTAATTGCAGATTGCGACAATATCTCCGGAGGATACGAGCCATCAAACAACACTGAGAACTCTGCAATTTGCCGAATTAGCAAAAAATGGATTGATCACCGTGAAAAGAAACGAGGTTTTATTCAACGATCTTCAGAAAGACCTAAAAAACGACGTCGAAACTCTAAAAAAAAAGCTTGAAGTACTACAAAAAGGCGAGTGGTCATATATAATAATCAAAAAAGACGAAAGATAAGTAATGCTTGAATTACAGCATATTGGCCTTAAAATAATAAAAGACTAACTTAGTTTGAGTGCAACGGGCACATAATTTAAAAAAATTAAATTGTGTTGACTTTGATTTGTAATCGCTTATAGACAAACTAAATAGTAAAAATAACATACTTTCAAATGATGTTGAACACATTCAAATCTACATTCTCTACACTCTTATTGTTGTTGCGATCTGTTATGATTTTTTATTATGCCTTTCTTTTTTTGCATGCGCCGTTGCATATATAAACGGCGATCCATGTATAGCCCATTTCAGAAGGGCTGAATTAATCCTACATTTCGCGGCCTATAGTACTATTGTTAAATGAAGATGCGGGCCGGGTAATGACGATCATCAGTGCGTCGTGAATTTGTGGAATAAGCAGCTTTCTTCATAAGTTTCATACAATCCTGGCAATTAGCTTGCCGCGAAGAGAATGCGCATGACCGTTTTTGCCTCGCAATACAAAGAAAGACCTACATGTCAGATGAGTTCGAAGGACACCCTTTGTCTTAAATAAAATGTTCCTCTCATTAAATTAATTGAACGGCGCAGTATGCAATCTTCGTTAGTGAAACAAACATTTTTTCAGACAAACATTTTGCTCAGAATAAGTATGATACATCAACGAAACCGCATGTGTTTTCAGAAGAGCGAAGCGATGAGGTTAAGAAATCCATTGAAATCACAAAGGTGCTTGTCAAAGAGTACGAAAAAAGAATGGCGCGTCTCAAAGAACCTTTAAATGAAAGAATGCAGGCTACCGAACTGTTCATACAATCTGTAAGTAAAAAATTTTGATGAATTATTGTGTCCATAGAATATTAGAAGTCTTAAAAGACTCCGGCAAGTCCACATGCCCTAAACAAACCGAAAGATGAGCCCACTTGCAATGCACAAGCGCTAATACATACGATAAGACCGATACCTTATGTTCTAGCAAGTATTTATTTCTTGCAACTAGATAACGAGTACGTTCGGCGAGGAGGAGGACAAAAAGAAGCTTCCTCATCTGTCCAATCTTTCGGTGGATCCAATGGCGTCACATAGGATTCTCCATTTCGTCTTCAATGGTGATGTGACGGTGGGCAGCGATCGGGAAAATACCGCTGTGCTGGTCGGCCCTGGAATCGAACCAGTGCATGCTGTCCTTAGTCGAGCGCCCTCGGGTAACATTCAAATCGAACCAGTAACACGAACTGCGAAGCTTCTGATCAACGGACATACAATTGAAAAACGCACAGAGTTGAAAAACAATGATAGGTAATTAATGGTTTAGATGTAATGAAGGTTGGTTGAGAGCTAATAATGAGATAAATGACAGAAAGAGAGGCACCTGTGTTCATATTTCCTCTCAAATCATATTTATTCATTTGACTATTTTGACCTATATTTGACCACTAATGAGTATTTTTGCATTAACGGAATTCTCGCTATTTCCTGTGATTTATTTATATGTTACAAATGGACTGCAGCCACGTCACATAAACAATGAACCTACTGCAAGCTTATTTACTTCGAAAAATTTACGTCATAGGCAGCAAATGCTTACCACTACCTTACTTATTGAAATATTACCTTCGTGGAGCTTCATTAAGTACATCACGGTGAAAGCGCTTTTCTAATTCTATAACTAAGCGATTTTCTAACTAACAACATAGTCTAGCCCATACCGTATTAATTAAATAGTTAATCAATCTAGGCTAAACGCGCACCGTGCACCAATGAAACTAAATAATAAGTGCAAACTCGCTTCTGAGCAAGTTTTATTCAGGTCCTACGATATTTCAATCGGTCCGCATCCGTTAAAAAGCGAGATGTATTTCTACTTGCGGAGCTAATATTGCGAATGTACGTTGCGCAAAGCCTGGTTACTTTATACTTTTTGCTACGATGGTATAATGGTGTGAATTAATACCGTAATAGAATCCTCCCTTTGTCTTGAATCAAAATTCATGTTCATTATAGAGTTAGTGTGAAAGGTTATTTATTTGCCAGATTTATAGCTAGTTCAAGTTTTGATGTAATGATATTCTACCTTTGCACTTGTAGAATCCTATTCGGCAGTCGTCACGCTTACATCTACCGCAATCCCAAAGAGGAACCTCGTACAGTTCACTTTGCAGATGAACCGGATATCTCATATTGGAGCGCATTTGAAGAAATTATTGTTAACAATGGCATAACCTTCTCGACTGACGGCACATTCGGTAATTCTCGCATCTTCAAATCATATCAATACCTGATCCCAAAGCATTCATATGACTTGCTTTTTACAGACTTTATGAAAAAAACATTGCCATATTGTTCTTTATGCGATAATTAAAGAGTAGATAAGTTTCGTCGTAAACTCGGATGTTAATTGTCTGTGGTAATCGACTTATTTTGCCGAAAGAACAAAACGCCAAGCTATTGCATGTTCCTACAGGTATAAACATAATTGCTCATAAGCGCTGTTCCAGATTTGGTTCATTATTTCATGATCGAGATATACACAGCCCTAGTGGGCACAGTTGGTTATAGACGTATAATCGAAAGGGGGGGAGGGGTTAGAAAACATGAAGCTCAAAAGGATTTAGTTCTCGATAAATGAGAAACGGTAGAGTCTCTGGCGTCTGCAAGTTGACGTATTACTCGATTTATGGACTCCTGATTCCCAGAGGCTGGCGTTCTAAATCGGCGCATGCTGGAAGTCCTTCCACAAATTGGCGAGGCCAACGTAATGGCTGAAGAGCTAAAGAAGGACGCAAAATATGACGTACAACTTCTCACACCGGAAATGCAAGGGAAGCTTGACGGGCAAACAGAAGTGAGTTATAGTGACCTCTATTTGGAAATCATATGCGCTGTTACAAAAAAGTTCCATCAGAAAGTATGTGTAACCTGTTTAGTAGATTTTAGTGCACTATTCAATCTCGTCATTGCCTCATGACCAATTTTTTTGCGCCTGCCAACCACTAAGACCCAAGTTCGCGCACTGACTATAATTTTATGCCTGTAACAAAATCTATGTATCGCACTTCTTTAATATATAATATGTATATATACTGCTACTACTCGGCTACACACTAAATTGTCGAAAAGTATTACCAGCTCGTTTTAAAACAAAATAGACTTAGATGTTTGTATTGTATATTTCAAATTGTTATTTTAACGGAATTTGGCTATGATATTATCCAATAATTGTGTGAATCTCCTATTATTAGATACTGGTATCAGTGTTTCACACGCGTTCGAACCAGCGCTTCGAGTGGTCACTCCAAACGTTTGAAATGCGTTTGTTGGCAATGCGCGAACTTCACCGCCGAGCGGAACGAGGCGAAAACGTTGATGTTCCTGAGTCGGCGGATCCATTTTTTGAGAATCCCGATGCCGACGTACGTATTGGTACAGCTCGTCTCTATTTACAACCTCTTACGTACCTTGTACGCGTTCGAGAAAACCTTGAGGTGGTCAACTTCCGTGGGGAGCCCGTCGGTTTAGTCGAGGTAGGTGGGGTACCAATCATACAAATTGCCCATAGCAAATAATAAAATGATAAAATCCGCCAGATCACGTCAGAATACCTGTGCATCTACTTGCCTAGTAATAAGATTTTCTGTGTTGTACTTTTAGACTGAGTTGGTACCATGCAACGAGTACGGCGATGAATACACCGAAGAGGACAACGTTTTTATTGACAATCCGTGCGAACTTTACGGAAAAAATTTATCTTTTCTTGTCAAGATTCATTGTTGCAAAAATCTGCCAAAAGGCTACACGGTCTGTATAAGTAAAGCACACATTGGACTGGAATTAAGTAATAATCTATATATATCGCCGTAATTATTAAGTGAGATACGATTAAGTAAGACGACCTTTTACTGCTGTTATTATCATACTATTATTATGTGGGATGTCTCTGAAGCACACACAAAGACAAATTGTGACAGTTGAATTGACATGATTTGCTTTTCGGCTTGATAATCATTATGCTTAACAGATCGTCTTCCAAATCTACGATGAAGCAGATTCCATTGTTTAGTAGATCTAAATCATTCTAATTTTTCGTTGGTGCGTTCTGTTTCTCGATATAAAGGCAGTTTACTGCTGTTACGCACTATTTCCCGGCGATGAACGAGTGTCGACCGAGCGGGTTTCGGGAAGTTGTGCTCCTGAATTTGGACATGAAAGGCTCTTCTCATTTAGGCCGGCGAACGAGTCCTTACTTCATCAAATGGCCGACTCGTATGTGGCCATTCACGTGATGGCTCGACAGGCGACCGCAGAATTGGCCGTTATACGCGCTAACAAAGAGCAGGTAGCTCGACAAAAAATGCAAAATGACCTTATGCAACAGACGAATGCCCTAATGGAAGGATTTCGTATAAACGGACGGGTAAGAAAACAGATGAATCCTGGCCACGATGCATCATGTGTTAGAGTAAATCTTTTTTAAACTAGAACGTTAATTATTACAAATAATATTACAGTACAAATAGTACAGTATTAAAAATAGAAGACTCCAGTTTAAAAATCATTTACGCTTGATGATTGCCGACAGTGCAAAAAGACGAAAATTTATCAAATATTGACACAGTTCAGTTACTCTCGAATACGGTGTTATTGGATTAGAGTACGACAATGTGTATTACATAATATCGTTTGTCAAAATAAAAAACCCTTGTTAAGGTGACTATTGGCAAAACTATTGCTCCAAACATAGATTTAGGTGTAAAAACTGTAATAAAACCTGTATCGTATAACTCTTAAAAACTCGAATCACGCTTCATTTGCTTTTAGCGCCACTTAGATCTATAAATAATACCACTTGTATTACAATGCATGGGCTAACGACACGCGCTAATATGAGCGGTTTGCGTACTTGGCATAAGATGAGTTTTAAATTGTAGCGGTACTGCAATAATATAATCATTGCTTTCCAGCAAAATGAAACGCTAGAGCCATTAAAACTGTGCACTATGAGGGTCTTGGTAATGTTTTGTTAAACAAAACTGTTCATATGCAACACTGCTATATTTAAACCGGGCACCTAAATGCAGAACAAGTCACAATGCAACAATGCTGCACTTGTTCTGCTGATAGCGACGCAAGCTACATATGAGTGCAAGCTGGCAAGCAAAAGACTAAGAAGCTAGCGGCTGATGGAAGCGTCAGGGTTTCATTAGCTTATTTGATGAAGAACGCAAATCATTTGAAAGTTCTTCACTTAATTCCCCGTTTCGCTTGTAAAAATTTCCCCAAACGATTAGAATAAAAGGCTGCATGATTTGCACACTTTTCGCAATATTCTTGCTTTTGGTAATGTTACGTTTGACCGTACATAATCAATAGAAATGGGAAGGAGAAAGAGATACACTTATTTTGAGCAAGCAGGAACTATACCTATTGATTTTAAAATCTGCATTTAAATTTAAAATTATTTCAAAAAAAACCTTTGAGAGGCTGTTAGAGATTTATATTACAAAAAATTTTTCCCTATATATTAGATTAGATTGGATACCATGTTATGCCTTTTTTAAACGACTGGTAGGTCTTGAATAACTTTATACATCTTTGACCGGTTTTTGTAGCCACAATTTTTGGGCCTTAATTTACCGATGACATAATGTGCTACAGGATCGAATAGGGCATCTGAAAACGTGCGGCTATCCGAAAGCAACCAAAGCATGACAAGACAGACCATGGGTGCATAGATCGATGCAGATATGTAATAAATTGTTGTTTTATTTTTACTTTGCAAGCTAAATAGTAGTGTCTATTGTTCCTGCTTCTACTAAATGACCCTTATGCGGGCACGGCTCTCATTATAGCTGATCATTCTATTTTACACTGTTGCACAGGTAAACATTTTAGTGGATAGTTTGCTGCTTAATGCCATAACGTTTGTTATGTCTATCGAATCGCACTCGAGATTTACTCTAATCTCGCTTATGGATGAGCTCGAATATAGAATAACATGCTGATCATTGTTCCTGCTATTTCTAAACGAATTCGACAGGAAGTGGACCCAACGAAGCAAAGCGTCATAGTTGAGCTACTTCTCATGAAGAAGCAGCAGGCCAGACAAAGTCAGAAAATTGTGAGTAATATAATAAGTGCTGTTCTGTTGAGGTGTTTGCTTTGTGAAGTTGACCTTACAAGTTGCTTGTAAACTTCGTATTTACATAGTTGTCCCCTAACAGTGTTTTGTCGTCTTTTATAATGCAACATAGACGATTCAATGTCATTCCGGGCTCCAGGATGGATTCTCGTAAGGTCGGGCGACTAACTTAATTTCTTTATAAATATAGCACTTATATATATATATATATATATATATATATATATATA
>MNPL01003589.1:0-18640 GCA_002081605.1 Tropilaelaps mercedesae | reverse complement strand
TATATATATATATATATATATATATATACCCCTTTAGGTTCTTCTTAGTATGTATCAGTGCTTCGATACAACTTTTGCTCTTATCAATGTAAATGTCTTTTATTTTACCACTAGTTACTACACGATCTAACCATATAATTAGAATCTTACCCTGATCATGAAAATAGGCCAGCTGTAGAGCCATTTGAATGTAAGCGTCAGGGGAAACCCGGCATTTTTTAATAATTCGCTTGCCGTACGTATCAAAATGTCGAACGTGCAGGTCCACATCGGTTAAAATCTTTTCAGCATCCAATTTAGCCTTAGTTATCACGGCTTGGCAGTCTTCATTAAGTTCCCAGTTGAGCCGCATGGGTCGTGGAAGTTCTTTGGGTGATAGCGTTTGGACACTGAAGCCGGAGTAACCTTTTGTGTTGCCGTCGGTGTCGTAGCCTAGTGTAGCGTGATCCTGATAAATGCAGTATTCCCAGCAGTGCCCGATAATGGGGGCATCAGCCCAAGAGTGTTCGACGTTTACCCCGGCCCGGGCATTCTTGCCCACAATCATGTTGAACGACTTGTCATACCACCTATCGAAACCCTTTCCGTGAAGTAGCAGTTGGGAGTACCGGTCCATCTTGCTGTGGTCATTCGGATCATAGATGAACTCCTCATCGTCAAGAACGACCATAAATGCGGACCTCTCGATAGCGTTGAGCGAGAGTTTGTTTTGGCCTCTGCAAAAATAATTGCTTCGGGTTTCCGCCCAGACGCGGCGGTCTGTGGCGGTTAGCGCGCCCAGATAGAGCTCGCCCGGCGCTGGTGTGCTATCGTCATTGACGATCTGTTCCAGCTGACGTTGAAGCTCTGGCGGCTTTAACAAATTTCCTTTGTAGTGCGTGGTGACTTTGTAGTACCGGCCTTTGTGGTAGACGGCCACGTGTGTAGAATCGTGATAATGCAAGATGTAATCAGTTTCTACGCCAGGTTTGCGATGCGTGTTAAATGTGCGCGTATATTGAGCGGAGCACAGTGGAACCACATCTTGAATAAGAATGGGTTTCAACGCTTGATAGTCGATGAGACGACGAAACAGGAAGGCGGCATGTATGAGGTTAGCCGCACGTGCACACTGGTTTGTTGTTGGTTGCATGTAGATAATGTCCGAGGCGTAGAAATTCGAGTTAACCATGATTGAGCTTCGGCCACGTAAGTAGATGAATTCTTCCCACCAGTCGGTGACGTAATTTTGTGCCCATCGGGACTTGAACCAAAGATACCTTTGAAAGCGTCGTCCGGGTCCATTTTTGAAGTCCATCGCAAGCTGCTCCAACCGCTTGAAGCTCTCTTCGTCGTTCAGAGGCCGCACAGATTTCAGGTAACGGTCCATGGTGTTTTCTAAGGAGGGCAGCGGCAGTTTGGGTAAGCACGACTGGTACGAGTACAGCAACGGGGACGAACCTTCGAACAGACGAACCGCCATAAACCACAGCCGAGTAGTTAGCGACGTCCGGGCGTTTTGGCCGCGGGCCTCGTACATCCAGCCCTTATAGCTGAACAGCATCTTGAGCATATACTTTCGGAAGATGGCTACACACACCCACAGTCCGGCGCCCGTCACGACAACCGCTACACCTCGAGGACAGTTAGGGTGAACTTCGACGAGCTGTTGAGGAACGTGCTTCACCACCTTGTCGACCAGCCCAAGTGAAACGTCTGCCCAGGGCTTTTGCGAAACTTCTCCACCGAACATAAGTGCCCAAATCAACACCAATGATCGGTGCGACGCGGGATAGAGACCATTGCGGATGTTGTTGACGAAGCGAAAGAACCGTTTGCGCCACGAGCGTGCACCGGCCTTCCACAAGATCGCTATGAGCTGTAACCAAAATCCGAATTTAATCGTTAACGATGCGAGACCAGATAGGCATACGGCAGATACAGCTTCTGATCGTCGGAATATTGCAGTCCATCAACATTGCCCAACTCGAGCACGTCGAGACTTCAGGCTAACGCCTCTAGCCCAGATTTCGCTGGTCGAACCTCGACGTCCCCGCCCACTATGCCTAAGCCGCACTCCGCCGGAGGACACTGAATGGCCATAAATGATAACGTCTTTTATACAACAGCCCGCAGTGCGGTCAGCTTTTGAACGAGATTAAATTAATTGAGCGCAAAAAGTCGTGAAACTTGCGAGTTATTCACCCATCAGACCAACTATGGCCAATCCTTCTTACTGTGCCTATCAACGAAATAGAGCGTAGCAACTAAACTGACACTCACTAGCATTTTTAACCAACCATGTAGTAGCTGATATCGAAGACATGAGTGCCGTAATCTCTGAGTCCAACATTTTCTCTCCGTTACGTTTCGCTGATTGGAGAACAACGATCCGAGTTCAGGCTTAGTATGAGCAAATTTTTCATTCTCATTAACGTTCAAGCATCTAGCGTTTACTGACCAGCCCGCTAAAAGACCCCCATTGGTAGCTCTGGTAAACAATTCGATCATAAAACGAAGCACCACGTAATGGCTACAGCTAACCTTGTCACACTGACAGCATATAACACGCATGAAATACTCAATAAGGGCGTGCTCACATATTTGGGAAAATCGCTGGATTCAATAAATAAACTACGGACACCATGGAGCGCTTTAGAGATCACGAATAAGGCTGTTACCAAAAAGCGTCCCTTCCCTTATTTTAGCACTGAATTTGTAGGAGCCTTTGTGCCTTTATCTACTGCAATTCCACTAGTTGGAAGACAAGGACAGACATGTCGAGATGTCGCATCACAGCTATTCACTCGAATGGAAATGTTTTAGATGATCTTTCTGTTATCGATTCCTATGCTAAAATGTATGTGGAAGAGCCACAACATACCTCTCTGTCGTAGTCGATGTGAACGCCTTCGTGGGTAACAGCAAAGTTAAACGCGACGGCCGAATGTGCCTCCGCCATGACGACGCTCGTTCAAACTGTAGGACCAACAAGTAAACATGCGCATTACTCTAAGTTCGCGATTTCGGTTGATTATACATTCTGTAAAATTAGTTTTACGCTATGGTTTGTTTGCTAGGGATCACCATTAGGAAATAAAGAAGATTCAATAAATAATAATTACGGGCATAAATCAAACGGACCCGTCCGCGCGTAAATGATGCAGATGAAATGCTTACATGAAGCTTCATTCATAAGATTTATCAGAACCTTGGACATTCTATCGGCCGAAAACGCGTTTTGGGTGTGACGGCAAAATCTCTGAAATAAATTGCAGTACGTTGAAAAGCTACAACAGAGGAGCCGTTTTAAGCTTTATAGCTGGCTAAGGACTTGTGTTGGGCGACAATACAATCTCTCATTCTGAAACCGCAATAACCGCATGTCAGCGCTTTAACATGTTTGAGAGAGTTTATAAGCGCGGGTCCAAATCTACTTATATCAACTGTGTCTGAGCATTTTCCCGTACGAACGCAAACTATTTATGAAAAGTCAGCGTGAGAAGCGTTTGGATCACCGCTTAAATTTTTAAAGACGAAAACAATCATATTCTTAAAAACGCTTCGAGCTGGTCATCGTATTTAATCACCATCAGACGAAACAAAATGTGTATCCTCCTTGTGACTGATGAGAGCGACTGCTATAGATCATTTGTAATTAATGCTGCAATAGAGCAATAAGACTAGGCTATTTAACGGGTTTGAAATCGAGCTCTCGTGTTTAATTGTTGCCAACAAAATTAACAGTTTTCGCCTATAATGTGTTAACGATTCGGCCAAAACTAATTCCTATCGAGTGGCGAGCACTTCAGCGAGGCGAGATATATACTCAGCAGTCGAAGAATCTGAAATGCTTGCTTCAATGGAAACAAGGCTTGACCATGTGACGTCAGTTGATCTCTTGGAAACCGCGTTACGGCCGAGAATAGCCTGAGGGTGGTGGCAACGTTATCATTGGTTACAGAACTGTTGTGCAGCGCTTTTCACTGATAGATTCCTTGACCTTGCAATGGTCTAGGCATCTAAACGGGAGTAAACAATCCTCTCGCGAGTCATAATAGCACATCATGTCTAATATTAATAATAACCAATAGATATAAACAAAAACGTATTTTCAAGGCTGTCACTTCAATATAGAGAAGATGTCGTTGGTTTTGTTTAGAATTATGTTTTACTTTGCTGCAAACTTTATTAGAGACAATTTTTAATAGTATCACTGAATTAGAGCCAGTTTACAAGTTCTTGGCTTAGCTTCAAACGTAAACAAATATATCTGGCTATAAGGTATCGCTTTGTTTTTCTTGCTATATATTATTTGTGTAAGTTAGAAAAAAGTAAAATTCGTTTAAGCTCTTCAATGTCTTAACACGACACTCGCATAACTTAGAATGATCTCATTGAATTTTTGTACGTCGAAATAAAAAGTTTTTTTGAGTTTATTCCATATATCTTGGCTTGCCTTTGCAACGGGCGCCCCAGGGGCGACGAAATAGGGTATTCATTTGGTCGGACTCGTAGGACACTAAATAGTGTAAAACAACGTTTCGGTTGTTTGCCTCACTCCCATATGTGGTAGTTCTGTTGCACATTAGCTTAATTAAATAAAAACTAGGAAAACACCGCGATTAGTTTATTCCGTTCTATCCGCTGATAATTTGAAGACTTGCAGTGTTCGTTGGCCTTCTATAGGCCTCTCTTCAGTAGATAATGCCGTTCTTTGGAATGTATCAGAGAATTGGAACAACACTCAGAAGTGATCTTTGGCAAGCGATCCTACGGACCTTCGCTGACAGAGCAAGTCTTAGGTAGTAAAACACCATCGCAATAAATAGCGTCGAATAATGCTGCTCTGTCAATCATCCAGCCGAAAACGCTGGAATGAAATCACGTCCAAGTATTTTCGATTATATGTTTATCAAAACGAATGCAATCTCACCAACTGAATATCTCACACAGTTTCCTTATTACGTACTTTGTTCGAAAAAGTTATCTTGTATATATACAACGGTTACTTTTCGCCACTTCAGGCCGGCGTGTACCTCCCGTTTAGCATAACTACAGCTAAGTTTGAAATTGTCACCTAGCATCAATCATCGGAGAAAGAGTACGTGAATTTTTCTAACTTATTTGTCTGAATACTGCATGTTTACAATTAACCAGGGAATGGTGTATCACTGCCGGCTTTAACATGAAAAACATAAATTCCGCCGGGTAGCTGCTTATTAAAAGCTTTGTTTGCACTTGCGAGTCCTCGCTCTGACTCAAGAATCTAATCTAGATGCACTTACTAGAATATTAGCTCAGCAACCGTTTAAGTTCAGAATTTCGTGAGGAGATTACAACGAAAAGGTTCTCATCGAAACAGCGCATTCAACCACTGCGATGACAATTACCATTCCTATCGCAAAGCCCTGTAAATACCACAAAATCTGAATGTAAACGCAAAGTACTGCCACTAGCTAACGTGTGAACGCTGCGTTGCGCCTGCGCAGGCAATGCGGCATCCTGGTTTCTGCCAGGCTTTGCCATGTACTCCGCGACCCTTAAGGTGCGTTGCTTCTCAAAGGAGCTATTTTTTACCTACTGGTCCACTTTTCGAGCTGCTCCTTAGTTATCCATAGCGACACTGATTTGAATCCACAGACGCGCTCACACGAATACACACAAATAAGACAGTGTCAGTGATTGTTTTGAACAAGGGCCGGTGGGGCATTGCTTCCTTTAGCGATTTCAACCATGGAATCCCGACTTCCTAATATTCTCCTCCTTTCCGCTAATCGCCTCTGTACATTATCGTAAATGAATCTGCCACCGAGTTTCATTTCCTTTGTCCCGTGGATGAGTGCTTCGTTTTTAACCTGGCTATTATCCATATTGAAGATAACGTGGTGATAGCTCCCTTTTTCAACTCATGGCTTTAGAACAGAATCGGTCATTTGACTCTGGGACGAACTTTCAGCAGCCAGATGAGAATAAAAAGCCATTGTTTTGGATGTATTAGATGGCCGCTTGGCTGACCTAATCCTACGTAACAACGTCACTCTCATTAAATAACGTGCTGCGGCTGCTTGTATGGCAAACACTGCGACGGCAAATCAGTTTTATCCAAAACAACGCTGTGCAATGGCGTTGTCATACAATCCCTATTGAATACTCCATGAGTTGTGTCCAATTTTTCGAAGAGAGACTAGAACAAAGCAAAGAGACTAGAACTCTCCACTCCTAGCCAATACAAAACTTCAGGTAGAAGTACGAACCTCGAATGGGGTCCAGACTTGAGTCCCGTAAACATAATGAGCGCCGCCACATAATTATATGGCCACTGTGGTTACAAGCATTATCCTCTCTAGATATGTCACATGAGCGCGATCGGCGAAAGAGCTAATAAGCGTGTGTCCGACCCACTAGCCAGGCAGCGATTACGCCACATTCGTACAGTCAGCCTGCTTACAAAATGGGTCAGAGTCGTTCTATAAATATAACCAGGTATCGCGACAACGGCCCGAGCAGTGTTGGCGTAAGCAACTCACCCGATGCTCATAGTGCTTCTGGCTTCTGCACGGCCTTGCAGAGCTCCGATATTTACTCAAGATTTTTCGGCCTGAACCAGCGCCCCTCTTGTTGCCTCGTATCTCACTTCCTCATGGCGAACAAAGATGATCGCGTTATCATATCCATTTTTCCATGCAGAACAGCTGAATCTTCTCCACATCAATGCAATAGAGTGGTAACGTAAAGCGCTTCGGCATATGCAATTCTGCGTATCCGTTTGAAATCATTTTCGAGTCTATATTATTCCGCCCTAAACTGTGTCTGCGCTTCCCTCTACCAGAGACTAACTGCCGTATCAGAACAGAGAAGCAAACGTTACGCGTTACCCTTCAAATAATAAGTTCACATCGAAGTACAGCGAAACACTTATAGAACAGAGGACAGCCGCTGTTAGACACCATCAACCGCAACAACCACGCCAACAGTAGCAACCTTGACAACATAATAGTATCTCACGCTGCGTCGGACATGGCCGTCCCACCCAAATTTCTCGTACGTCACTAACCTGCTGTGCAGTTGATTTTGTGCTCCAATGTTGTTTCGCTTGGTGTTTCCGTTGTAAGGTTGTGGGACCCCGATCAAACGTGCACCGTCTTCCCAAAGGTCGATGCCCTCCCACCTGGTTGTGGCACTGGAAGCGCGTGTGTGTACACACGTCGGCGTGCTTCACGGCGCGACGCAACGGCGGCTTTTGAAACGTTCTGTGTTGGTCGTTGGCGGTCCTATACGCTGCAACGGTACAATGTCGGCTAGGAGGGGTCTTTCCACCGTTAGGGGAGAAAGAAAGAGGGGACGCGATTTGTTAAAGGGCTGCTGGACCCTCTCAAAGAAGATCTTCCCTGTTCAAGCGAGTGCTCGCATTAACGAACTCACTGCACCAGATCTGCAATTGCTCTCTTTGGCGCTCTCTTCACGACAGTAGTAAACACAAAGTTGCGACTAATACGCAGGCGGTCCGTCGACCATAAGCAAACCATTGTCCTCGTCAGTGAAACAAAGGCTGCGAGAGTGAACAAGGTAGAGAGAGAGAGAGAAGATGTTGCAAACGGAAAGGAGGTGAACGTTTGGTTAAAAAAAAGCGAAGCAAGTCGGTGGAAACGACGGTAAAAACGATCAGTATTAGTGGCCACAATCATAATTTCGAGGTTATATTCCAGCAGTTTATGTACGGAGTAAATCGCTCCAGTGAAGCGTCATTAGTTACGTGTATCGCTTATTATCTGTAAAAAGCACAGCTAATTATCGCCACCATCTGTTAAACATGCTTATCGCGTAGTACAACAAGTTTGTATGTAAATCAATAAATAACAGAAGCTAGTGAGGACAAACTGATAAATTGACTTCGATTGGACTTCAATAATCGAGCACCACCGAGAGCATCTTATGTTGAGTTTTATTTAGTTTCTTGGCTTGAAGTAAGCTCAACTCGTCCGGGAGGCTAGGAGGGCATATTTTGCCACATGGTATCTCCCATAGACATAATCGCGCAAATACAGATATGGAGGCAGGCTCGTGGTAAACGGCTAGCGAGCTCAACTTGTGACGAAATCCATGCACAGGCAAATGCCACTACAGTACGCCGGTTCGATCAATTGACTCCCTTACCCACGTGTCATCATTCATTGGTATGATGCTTAGGAAACCAGGATCGATATATGACAATTTTCCCTCCTAGGACGAGAGTACTTCGTTGTAGGCGAGAGGGAAACCGAAACGGCTCTTGAGCTTATCAATGAGGAGTGAAGTGTCGGCAAGGAATATACGTGTCTGTTTTGGATCGCACGGTGTGACACGAGAACACGCTTGAAGTCAAATCCTTTCAGGCGACTCAAGAGCTGAGGCCTACCTGATTTAGGTTCCCCCAGATGATCTCTACTAATTAGGAAACACTCATCCCTTCGGGACGTGCTTCATGAGTAAATACCCCACGATGAGCGCTTCTGACCGCTTGACTTTTAAATCTGATGTCTATCTTTTAGCGTAGAGTTTTAAAACAACCCTAGCGGAGCAATCGTGCTCAATGCGCGATTTTACCAAATAACGGGTGAAACAACCATTTATGATTTTACTTTATTTTTATCATTTCTCGTTCATTTGTGGAGCTACGGCAACACAGCGGATGCATCGTCCACAAATCGGGCACTGATGCCCTTTTACGCGAAGTTCGAAAAGCTATTACAAACTCTCCTCGACTTGGAATGAGCAAAATTGTGCGAGGGCTTGACCAATTAGATGGACCTAGGGAGAACGCCTGGCCTCGACAGACGAAAAATCTTACTGGACCATACGATGCCCCGAGTTACTTGACTACAGAATTCCGCGTAAAGGCCAGCGTGTCTCATCCGGCTGTTGTGGTGTGTATAGGCAAAAATACGATCATGCCTTATAGATGCTGTTAGCTTAGGCGGAACCATGGAATACCTCGTAGTCCAGCACCACGTGGGTTCATAGTACGGTGCTCCGACTGACTCAGCAGTGAGCTTTGATTTTCATTCATGAGTTTATCGTTGGCTGTTACGGTTCAAACGATTAACCCACCCTATGATTGTTGATCGTTTTCGTTCGAGCCGCTCGTATCATCACACTCCGAATAGCTCTTGACATTACAAAGGAATGGTAAATCAGCGAAATGAATTGAAATCAAGACACGTATGTCACGATATGTGTTCATGTGCACTCAGCGCTTATCAGTCACCTAACTTGCAAGCAAATGTACTAGTCGTTATTCAAGTTACTTCATCGAGGCGAACAGATGAAGTGCGCGAGATCATTGCACATCGTGCAAGAGCCACTTCACGTTTCATTCGATGGGTTCAGTTTAATGTACGGTTCACCCGGTCGCACAGCTTTAAACGCAATAACACTCAGCTAAGGTTTCGTTCACGTCAGATTACAACGACGTCCTTCTCCTAATGTTCCTTTCGGTTAGGAAGCTGCGACGCACCGGTTGTTGACGTACATCAGCCATCCGCTCTGGAGGGGGGTGGCATGATCGCTAAAGCAGCAACGGACACCGAATTGCCAAATTTGTCCTCAACGTTTTGTGTATTTGTGTTGGCGGCAAGGCTAGTCACTTGTTTCGCACCCCATGCTCTGCTGTAAACGAACTTGCCGAGATTTACTATACCGAGAAACTTCTAATCAGTTGTATAAAGATTTCGATGTTTGCTAAATTAACACTGGTCGTTTCGAACGCAGTCACTATTGGGTCGAAGGTTGTCCAGAACCGTAACTTGAGCTGGAAAGCGGTTGTGATATTTCGCTGACTGCCGACGGCGACCACGAACCTGCAATACAACTAATAACACTTGAAACTACGCTAGCCAGGAATGAAGAGTTACCCAACGGCTGTGTCTACTCACTGAGGTCTATTTAGTTATTTAGTTGCTTACAGAGCACGTGGTACCAGCTGGAACATTACCGACAAACGTCTCACGGAAACTCGTTCAAAGCATATACGACTTCCGAATCCTGTAACCATGAGCAAAAAACATCACTTAGAGATGTACAAAAACTCAGTGGACTCAGCTGATAAGTGTACAAGTCAGGAGTCTTCCATGTCAGGTCCTTCTAAGGATAGTGAAGTGTCTTCTGCTAAATTCTTATCGACTCTGTTTGGTCCACCACAGGCGGAGCCAATGGATCTTTCAAAATCAAGCAACTCTTCTATTCAATCGCTCGAAGATCAGCCGCCATCTGCTGGTTGTTCTGAGGACCCAAAGTCTAATAAAGTGTCCGAAAACCAAGGCCCTAACACAACCTTGACATCAACCATTAAGAGTCCGAAGCAGAGAAGAGTCACGTTTAGTGAAGCTCACGCTGGCGTTTCTCGTCCTGAGTGTAAAGTGCAGGAATCCGAAGCAACTCCACAGACACAGGGAACTTCACGGATTCAAACGACAACATCACAGATTCAAACAACAACTTCCCAGATTCAGACAACAACTTCACAAATTCAGACAACAACTTCACAGATTCAGACAACAACTTCACAGATTCAGACAACAACTTCACCGATTCAGACAACAGCTTCACAGATTCAGGCAACAACTTCACAGATTAAGGCAGCAATTTCACAGATTCAGGCAACAACCTCACAGAATCAGACAGCAACTTCACAGATTAAGGCAGCAACTTCACAGATTAAGGCAACAACTTCACAGATTCAGACAGCAACTTCACAGATTCAGACAGCAACTCCACAGATTCAGACCACAACTTCACAGATTCAGACAACAACTTCACAGATTCAGACAAAGGTTTCACAGATTCAGGCAGTAACTTCAAATGTTCAGACAGTGGCTCCACAGATTCAGGCAGTAACTTCAAATATTCAGACAGTGGCTCCACAGATTCAAGCAGTAACTCCACATATTCAAGCAGTAAGTCCACATATTCAGAAAGTAACTTCAAATGTTCAAGCAGTAGCTCCACAGATTCAGACAGTGTATCCACCAATTCAAACAGTATATTCACAGGTTGAAACAGTATACCCGCACATGCAGAGAGTAACTCCACAGAGTCAGACGGTAATTCCAGGAATTCAGAAAGTAACTTCAACGATCCAAAGAGTAACTCCGCGGATCCAAACAGTGTATCCACAACTTACTGCAGGACCATCGCACTATCAGCTAGTAACTCCGCACTATCAGATAGCGCCCCTACAATTTCAGGCAGCTACTCCACAGTTCCAGGCAGCTATTCCACACTATCAAACAGTCCCTCCACGGTTTCACCGAGCAACTTCACAGTTTCAGACAGCATCTGCACAATTTATGTCAGCGACCCTGCCACTTCAAGCAGCAACTCCGCAGCTTCAAGCAGCAACTCCACGGCTTCAAGCAGCAACTTCACAGTTACAAAGAGCGGACCGGTCCTTCACTAGCATTCATCGTGTGCTCGGAGTGCAGTCACAGGGAAACGTCCAGTCTGGTTCTACCACTCCTACGAGAACTGAACAGGGCAGTATAACCGCGGAGACACCAATGAGAAATGAAGTAGCTGTTAAGGAGACGCTGCTTCGGACTGATTGCGAGAATATGGTAGTTCACCCACCCGTTGACCTAATGGGCACTGATCCACAAAGATTTTTGTATTCATGCCTCATTATCCAAAAGGTATTTGGGGAAGCTACCGGCCTCATACCGTTAGGAAACAATGAGTCACGAAAGAGATTCTTTATGCATAACATCATGAACAAACTAGTGGACACGTTTCCGACCGAAATCGGTACTGCCTGGAGAATTTACATGAACGAGTTGCCCAGCTATAAATTTAGGTTAGCAAGCATATACGTCTTGGCCTTGTGGCGGTTAGGCATCCCGAGCACAAGTATAACGCTAGTAGAACGAGTCAGTACCGTTCCGTACGAGACTTATGCTCCGAGTTGTCCGTTGTGTTTCGAGTCGAACCGATTGGGGCATGGATCTGAGGAGATGCCGAGTGGTTCGGCCACGGAATGTCGGACCTATTTAAGAAAGCATTACCGAAAAATGCATCGCCACCTAGATATCAAACCAACTACGACAACCATGGACATGACAAATGTAATTCGTGAGATATTTTGCAGACTAAAAAAACAGATACAGGCGTGGGCGACAATAAGGTCACTTTCTTCTCAAACTCAAATGGAAGTGAACTCAGTTTCGAACAAAGTACGGAGCGAGATTTCTCGCAGTTAGGGATAATGGTGATGATCGTTGAAGTAGTGGTATGAAATTGTACCAATGATGAATCATACGCATTGTGACACAATCGTTGTCAAAATTATACTAGTAACAGTGTAAGCGCTGCCAGGCTCATATGCTACTGCAATGAGGCATTGTCATTTTTGGCAGAAAGGAAGAAAATAGGTAGAGAAAAAGACAGAAAGATGTGTAATATCTGTGTGATATGATCATTTTTGTACAGATCATCGAAATGATGTTGATTAGTTTTGTTAACTCGCAGCGTACGTATGTAAAGGACAAAATGACTTTAAATAAAAAAACCGCTTGTACAGAATTGAAATACAAGTGCATACCTTCTACAACTCCGTACGCCGTGCTGCACGTTGCAATTCACAATTGAAATTAATATCATGTTTCTATGGCATGCTAATGACATAGAATGCCAAAAATTGGCAACTTGCTTCTTTCTCTGCTTATTTCCCTAGATCTAATTATAAATAACATTTTATTGGTGTTGACTTGGTTTTGTTATCAATCCTGCCGGGTATGTTCAACAAACATAGTTCATGCCTGTTGAATGTCTTTATCATTACCGCACAATTTAAACATAAGGTCATCCTATGTTTTCGACGATTAAGTTACATTTGTTATCCCATAGGTGCTCGCTTCGAGCCCTCTTCTGGGTAGACTATCATTGGAGTTGTGGTTCTAATTTAGATGGCCAATACTATAATCTTGGCCCAAAAAGATGATAATTTGTGCTATGGCTACTCACCCTTTCTATAGACTGGTGTTAGTAGTTACAATGATTATAATCGTAGAGTTGTCGACAATTTAGGCGGTCGGTGCACAATTCCCGGCTAATTTATTTGATTTGTTAGTGTGCCCTATGTACCTTAAATCTATGTACCAGCGAGGTTTGAACAGGTGATTCTCATGATTTAGAGTTTCTGCCGGTATTCTGCTGGAACCCATCCTGCGCGAGAAACCCTTGAAGCAGTTAGTTATTTTTAGATTGTACACAGCACAAGGCAAATAGGTGTACAATAAAGCACCTGGACTCCGTCATATTACACTAACAGCTAGAAATGTATTACCTGACAACACTACGACAATACGGCGTTCAGCCA
The DNA here is from genome assembly GCA_002081605.1 of Tropilaelaps mercedesae. Classification (NCBI taxonomy): domain Eukaryota; kingdom Metazoa; phylum Arthropoda; class Arachnida; order Mesostigmata; family Laelapidae; genus Tropilaelaps; species Tropilaelaps mercedesae. The sequence continues at coordinate 5,310 of MNPL01003589.1, read as the reverse complement.
TCAGGACCAGAATCGAGTTTACCATTCAGTATTGGGAAAAAACTTTCTGTTCAGGAAAGTATTCGTCCTTATGGACGCGGTCATGTAGTATAGACGCTTTATATACGAAGCTCCGCTACATAAAGTTGCGCTAGCCAAGGGAATAACCTTGTAGGCGCTGAGAAGGAATAAAATTGTATATTACTCCAACCTAGTCCGACCCTGAAATTAAACGGACTCTTAAGAATATTATTCTCTCGTTTTATATTAGCTTATTTCTAATTCACTATCCCTTTTAGTCGCGGAAACAACGTTTTGTTTGGCATTGTCAAGTTGCTACACTTGCCCAGTGTTTCCAGCATATAGCGGTCGGAAATCCAGGAATCGGTGAAACCTCGTAACAGGCTTCTACTCCTCTAAAATTCTCTAATTTAAACAACGTACTGATTTTACGCTACGAAATTCGATGTCCTTGAAATTCGAAAATCATTGGAGATTGTAGTACCTAATGATATGTTTGTCGTGTAAGAGTGTGTATGTCTGTATGTGCACACATTAGCACAGGGGTAGTATGCAAAAAAATCATAGCCCTGTGAGTATCAAGCGATCCATTAAGAATTCCAGCGCTGGAAAGCTTTTCTCTGCTCGCGAGCTGCAAGAACGAAACGCAAACTCTGGTTCCTCTGAAGTAAAGCCTATAAAGTATGGACACGTAAAAATCTCCGAAGAGTGCACTCAAATAGGGAATATGGCTTTCCAATGTCACGTTCAATTGTCGACAGTGTAGACAGTCGTGATTAGCTATTCTAACAGTTTATGTTTATGTTTAAGTCAAAGTATGGTAAAATGCCTCAATGAAGTGATGTTTGAAAGAAGCACAAATGAATTATCCGAAAATAATCCTTATTAAACGCTCTCGCAATGACACGCTGTGAAATTCTAGTGAGAAGTAGAAGTATGAAGAAGATGCGTAAGTAAATATATTAACAACCCACTGGACGTCTTCTACAGTAAAAGATTCGCTACAAAGATGAACACAATTTAGCGAGGCGAATAGTGATACATACGTAAGTTTACTCATAAGGCAAATATACACGAGCTCCTGTTACTACTTCCGCTATTTATTTACATGCTTATATTGTCCATTAAAACTCGGTATATACTATATGAATCTAGGATGGAATACAGAAAAGCGGCGTTTGATAATATTAAATCCGAAAACTCAGTTCTTCAGGCTTGCGCGCTCACACACAGCTCAAACGGCCACTACTCGAGGCCAAAATTCTGCTAATAGTTTAATATTAATTGATTAAATACCTGCAGTGGCGGTAATAAAAGTACGTACCCTTATTATTGTTATTATCAACAATTGTATTATTACTACTCTACAAAAGAAAACAATACACAACTCGTGGCAAATTTTTGAATAAGTAGTTAGAGGATTTATGTAGCAACGTATCAGCGGTTTGCATGCTATTGAACCTTACGAGCAAAAAAACAACAGTAGATTTTGCAATATCACTATTAGCATTATTATTCTTTTATCGTAAATCCAGTTGCGGCCGTAAACTTGAAAATTTCCCCTTCGCTCTCATACGCTCCTCACATCCACAAGCATTCACCACAATTGTTTTAGCGCAATAAGCTCAACGCCACACGGTCTATAGGTTCGGACAGTCTTTTCGCTTATAAATGTGCCTCATGTACCATCAGCATATGGAAACGACTGACCGGACAGAACTTCAATCAGAACGAGCTTCCATTAGTTAGTGGCAAATGCTGTTAAGCGTGGGACGGCTCCCTGATTTGATGACACCTTGATCGAGCTTTTTCTCTAGATAGTCGGCCTAATACTGTATTCTCTGATTATCAATATCAACATTTTCCCAGTGACATATTCCAGTAACATTTTCCGTTTTCACGAAACAAACGACTAAAGCGTTGACAAACGGTCGGTCCGCGGATGGCAAAGGGATTGTTCTCAAACAGCCGAACACGGGTGACATTCAGAGCTGCTTTAGTGGACGTTACGTTTGTGTAAGAACAATAGACGACTATGTTCACGTCGCATCTGGTCATAGCTATGTAACGAAAAGACGATTCACTTCACGGACACATTATGCCTATCTCACTGTACATATGACTATAGTCATACATGGCCACCTAGTTTAACAATAACAATGGCATAATATTCGTGCTGTTACTATTACTCAAAAAATTACTGTTACACGCTGTTACTGCTGTTACTGTGACATTCGACGTCGTTCGTAGCCTGTGGGTTACTGGGTTACCGCACAGCAAGACATATATATGTATATATATATGTATATATGTATATATGTATATAGCAATAGTCGAATGTTTTTTTCAGAGTGCTTGGGTGACATTGCAGATCGTTCCATGGCCCTATTCGCTGCTACATGAAAATTGCAGCATCTAATGCAATCAAACCACTGACCTCTTTATTCAAACAAACGAGAAGAAGAAGCGACTTTCGATCTAAAATATCCTGGTTTCGGCGTTGTGTAAAGTCCATATACTACTCATTAGTCACTAGGTTTAGTCCGGTTCATTATCTGTGTTGTAAGCTTATAGTTTTTTGTAGTATTCAGTTCTTTATAGTATTCTATAAAGCCCTTTTAAGGTATTATTGTGGCATTGCGACAATATGATTATTGTTTTTGCGATTTACTATTACTCATGCTGTCATAATTGTCGTTATTATTAATATTATTGTCAGCATTATGCGATCCTAGCACGCATACTTTCCGTTCTCAGCCAGTGAGTGCTATCAATCTTAAATACATCTTTATATAAATATCTGCATCGGATTGAGAGCTTTCCGTTGATCCGTTTAACTATTTCAGCCTCAGACGTAAGCTAATTACCTACGACTTTTGCATAACACTACACATAAACTTTCTACCAAAATATTCTCTGTTCGAAGCAATTTGGAATCATTGGTCGGTGGTGGCATAGCGCTATTTTTTTCCGATAGGTCTTGATTCTGTTCTGTGGAGTCCAAACGGTAACCCAGCTCCATTTCGTCGTCACGAATGTTGATCGGAAGCGCACGTGTGTTCTCTCTGTCGATGTATCTAAAGCTTTTGTGCCCGTTTATGTCCCTCCGGTAGAGACTAACCTCACTGTCTTATTCTATTTAATTCTTATTAATTTAATAGTGTTGCGACAGGCTGGAGCCCGTCGCAACACTATTAAATATAATCCACGAAATTAATAATAATGCATTTCAATCGGTGAGTTTAAATATCGACATACAGATGAAAAGCTTGAGCCGGGCAGTTCCGATGAGATTTGATCGCATGGTCCACCTCTTGGCTGTCATTTCCTATCAACCCATTCAACCACATTTCGTGGTGAACAATAAGGGCAAAGCCTATGCAATATTTTATTCACGCCTATTTCGGTGAATCATTCGATGACGCATGTTTGCTTTGTGAACCCTGCCCAGCCGTTGCGGCATCGCAGACTTTTTAATCTACTTTTTTCTAATATCATTGGCATCAGCCGACGCGTGTAGATGTCACATGAAAACATAGTGCTTGTTTTTCAAGTTACAAGCCTCTCAAATTGACAGATTCATGTATAGACACAGTTTCATGAAGAGAACCGCGCACCGTCACTAGCCAAGCACTATTTCAACCTCGGCTGGGAAATGACAATATTAATGGTAGTAGTCATAATCGTAACAAAAAACAATTCGACAGCAGCTATGTGATGAATCGTGTACACTAGTGTTGTAAGACCAGTTTTGGCAAGACTAACGTTCTGGTACGGGTCTTCGCATACTCAGAGTAACGTGGTCAAAGCACGAACTCTGGCATTTACATGAGCATGTACCTCTTTCTAAATCCTGCCCACGATGTGGATCTCACTAGCAGGCATGGTGTTAGCGCGCGAACGGCGAAATGACGGTGGCTCGGAGACCGGCTGAAAGAAACAACAACAATAATGTAACACCACTTGATCTTGGTAAGATAATCGCAGCCGAACAGCTGAAGAGTTTGGCATAATATTGTTAGTTTCGGAAATTGTAGCTATATATTAGTTATCATTGAGCGACCCCATGGCGATCGCTGATGACGCCAACGGGCATCTATTATGTTGTGTCGAGCACAACACAGATCCAGGCACGAGTAGATCCTAGGAGACTCGGGAGCAGTTACGCAGGGCCATCTTGAAATCGCTGAGACCTTATTGCACGATTGAGCTCTGTCGTTCCCGCCATGTCTCGTTGTGTGCGCACTTGTGTGGGCGTATGTACGTGAGTGTCGCAAATTAATCGTTCCGAGTGCTTATGGTAAATCTGCAGATGTGTGAAGTATATTGTACAAGTAACTGAAGACCCCGGGGACCGTGACCTTAACGTGACTACACGTCTCGTAATGTCTCAGCAAGGGGAATACAAAATTGCAGTGAATTGTGCCGCTGCACCTGAAAGGCACTTAATTTTCGTATGGCAAAAGCCTGGCTTACAATCACAACGTAACGTTGTTCCCACTTTTTACCCACGATATACATTTAATACAGTACTATAATATATAATACGTATAACTGCGTTAATTCAATCAATAAATATAATTAATAATGAACTGTATCTGTGTGAACTAACGTGCCTGCTTCTCAGTTAGCTATTCGACCATCGACTAGAGAAGGATTATACACATACGCCTTTGCGATTTACTACGCTATATACTACGGTGTACTATATATATATATATATATATATATATATATATATATACGCCTCAGACGGATTTTAGAATAAGGAGCTCCACAGTAAAACAGATGTTTTACTGTTTACTACATCGCCATATTTCTTAGTTTTTGCTTGTTTAAACAATTAGCTTTTGGTATATTTGGGCCCACGCAGTTTAAGGCGTTGTAGGTCGATTTGCGTTTCCTTCTGTAGTTGCGTATCTGTAGGCATTGTGCGATTTTGTTGCTGAATGTGCCGCACCCCATTTCGTCCATCGGAAGAGTAACAACGATGCCTCTCGACCAAACGTGCAACGGTGGCAAATAGTGCAAAACGAATGTAAGACCAAGACCAAAATGCCATTTCGATCCAATCCGTCTCCAACTTGAATCTTGTCTTTATAAGACAGTGAAGAATCAGGTAGATTTCCGGACATCTCAGAGCGTGCCCATCCGCATTCTTCCTATCGCTACCCTGTCAAAAAAACCAGCTAAACAGAAGCAGCTTGCATTTGTGGCACCGATGATGTTGATATGAATCTCTCCCTTCTTCCACTCTCTTTCTCTCTTTATACATTACATATATATATATATATATATATATATATATAT